>CAUYLG010064341.1:0-80385 GCA_963573385.1 Cacajao melanocephalus | reverse complement strand
GGCTCCTCCGCCGGGAATCTCCTAGTCTGTGGGCAACAAAAATTCGTCTGAAAGTGCGGCGTCCACTCGCTCTCTGCGCTTTCACTGGGAGCTACAATCCTGAGCTGTTGTTAATCGGCCATCTTGGATCTCTCCCAGATTTCAGACTCTTTTTGGAGAAGCAGGCAGTCTGGCAATAGTCGTTTTGGATTCTCATAAGGCAATAAAGAATGGCTGCCATCTTCTGAGGGGCATGGTGTGGCCCTGTTCTGCCAGAATTGCCAACACGCCTATTGTCTTAGACTTGCCCAAGGCGTCACAGTCAGAGACAGCCTCCCTTATTCATGCTCCTGCCTGGTGCCCATGGGACTTGAATTTTCTCCCCTTGGAGTGGTGCGAGGCTCTACAGATACTTCTTGTCCACCTCCCCTGCGGACAGCAAGCTCCTGGAACGCATGTCACATGCATTTCACTTCCTGCTCTATTGCTACCACCCAGTGTGGGCTCTCAATACGTGTGGAAGGCAAGGATCAATGAATAAATGGGCAACTATGAGCTGTAGCCAGGTATGTGCCCGGTATGGTGCTAGGCACCAAAAGGGCCACAAAGGTGTTATAAGCCACACAATATCAGGGAGCTCATGGCATAGTGAGAGAGAGGAAAAGCGTATGCAGTGTGTGTGTGGAACTTTAAGCAAACATGCTGCATAACAATAAAAAGAATGACTTTGCGTGCCCCTGATGAAACTTCAGCAGGGCTGTGCCCTCTCTTGCCACCTTCAGGAAACAGCAGTCTTGCAGTCCTTTGCCCCTCTGAGTTACAACCACTGTCTCCTCTCAGGAGAATGTCCAGTGTTATATCATCATCAATACTTTGAACTTGATGTGGCATTACATGTTCTCCCATCTCCCCAGCCACCTGAAAAGGGAGATGCAGTAGGTTTTCTCTCTCACTCTCTCTCTCCCAGCCCCTCCTTTTCCCACCAGCAGGCTGAGATTCCTGCCCGTAGGAGAAAGAATAAAATCACAAGGTGGCGCCCTTGTCTCCAGATGTGAAGGTCTTCTGGACGGCAGGTGAGTAAAGGTGACTCTTGTGATCATGGGTGCTTTGGGTGTTCCTCAGAGATCCTCTAGACTGGGGGCTTGTCCACAGTTCCCAGGACTCTGCCATGTGGAGCCAGGAGAATGTGAAGTTCACCTCGCCCTTCCTCCCGGCTGAGGTTGCCGCACGCCCCTACCAGCCTGGCCATATTGGGTGGGATTTCAGATGTCCCCACGATGGCTGCCTTGGAGACTTTCCACTGGTCCTCAAGAAGCTCCGCCTTCGGTGGAGGGCAGTTCCTTCTCTCTCTCTGCCTGGCCCCAGGCTGCTTCGGCTCTCTCAGGCCCTAGTCCCTGGAGTCCCCCAGCTACAGAGAACCTCGATTTCTCCTTTTCTCTTGTAGACTCACACATAGCCCTGTCCCAAGAAATCATCCCAAAATTACCTCAACCATTCTATGGTCCCCAAGCTGATCAGGGGAGGGAGGACCAAGAATTTTGAAACCTAAACACTACATTTGATGATCTCCCTCAAACTTATTTTGGAATCTGATATCTCTTTAACAAAAATTATAAAAATGGAGGCAAAGAGAGCCCTATTTTTACATCTTGGTCTAATAAATAACAGGTACCCTTAGAAGAATGCAGACAAACACTCCTATGGAAATTTAAAGGAGCATAAGCCTTCTTCCAGTATAGGGAGAGAACCAAGGAAGACTTCCTGAAGGAAGTGGCCTCTGAGCTGGGCCTTGGACCATGTGGAGATCAGGGATGAGAGTATTCCAGGCGAAGAGTCCAGCATAGGGAAGGCTCACAGGCAGGACTTGTGCCATATTAATGCTGTCTTAGAGACATTTCCATTGCCAGAAACAGATACTCAAATTACTTCAAAGAGAGAATTGAAAGGATTTCTATGAACACCTCCAGAACTGTGGTTCTCAAAGTGCAATCCCTGGGCCAGTAGCATCACCTGGGAACTTGTTAGAAATGTAAATTCTCAGAGCCTTTGAATCAGAAAGGAACCCCAGGGACTGGTGGTAGCAGTCCTCTTGCAGACCCTCCAGGTGATTCTCATCCAGGGAAGCTTGGGAACCCCTGGGATGGAATATTCTTAGGAACCCCTACTTTGTGAAGAACTGATGACACAGGCTGTGTCTAGGGAGGAAATGGGGCTGCTGGGTGCACAGGTGAGGGAGGTAGGAGGCCTTGTAATTGTGTACCATGTGCATATATTACCTATTAAGAAAATGAGAAACTAATGTGTTTAATCCCCTGTCTTTCCCCATCTACTTCTCTCCTACCCTGTAGCTGCTCCTCCTCCTCCCTCCTCAAATGGTGTTCTCTGGTTCCTAGGTAAACTGGTTTTCTGTTCTCCCTTCCTCACTCTTCTCCTGCCTGATCTTTATTACAGGGTGTGCTAAGCCTCATAAGGACAGTTGAGGAGAACAGAAGAGAGACTGCGCTCGTGGCTGTAGAATTCTGCCAGGAGAGCTGGAGGTGGACAGGAAGTCTATGAATTCAACCGTGCTAATAATTTCAGTCGAAAATTAAGAGAAAGCCCACCTCTACCCCCTTTTCAGTTATCAAATATGCATTGTTTTTCTCTTTTGTTGGCCTTTTGTGTCTGTTTCTCTCTCAGCTTGACTCAGCCTCCGCGAGCTAACTCCAGCCTAACTCCAGCCATGGAGAAACCATGGAGAGGTTGGTCCAGTGTCTGGAAGATGGACTGACTGCTGAAATAGGAGCAAGAAGAACCTCCTAGCAGGTCAGCCATACCCAAAGATAGCCACGTGGAAATGGACAGTGGTGCAAGGACAAGTGCCCAGCAGAGTAGGCAGCAAATGCCCCTGGTGCCATAACTCCTTCAAGGCCCAAGCGAGTGCCCCTCAGCTTGTGGTGTGAGACTCAGCTTATAGACACCACCTCAACTCGAGGAATTCAATGCAGTGATGAGCTGATTTATAGTGTTTGCCAGTTCCTGTTGTGTGAATACTCATAGCATGGCCAGTTTCAGGCTACCAACATGAAGTCACTGAACCCAAAGTTGGGAAGAGATTTACGTAACAGTGGACATAGTTACTGGACTTCATAGAGAAAGCTACTAAACCACATGTGCCCCTGGGGTCCAGAAATCCACTTCTGGTTGGAACTGACCTATATGGTGCCAAGTGTGCATCTTCTAGGGGGACACTAACATTTGTGTGTCATCCTCTGGTCTTGCAGCAAGCCTTTTCCCTAAGGGCCTTTGACTAACATTTGTTACATTTTGTATTCATTGGGGGTCTGGGTGCGGTCACTTATATCTGTAATCCCAGCACTTTGGGAGGCCGAGGCGGGCGGATCACTTGAGGTCAGGAGTTCGAGACCAGCCTGACCAACATGGCAAAACCTTGTCTCCACTAAAAATACAAAAATTAGCCATGCATGGTGGTGCATACATGTAGTCCCAGCTACTTGGGAGGCTGAGGCAGGAGAATCACTTGAACCTGGGAGGCAGAGGTTGCAGTGAGCTGACACTGTGCCGCTGTACTCAAGCCTGGGTGACAGAGTGAAACTCCATCTCAAAAATACTGCAAATTTTGTATCCATTGAGCCAGCTAATTTACTGATTTTTCTTTTCATTTAAATTTTATTTTTCTTGAGACAGGATCTCACTCTGTCACCTAGGCTGGAGTACAGTGGTGTGATCTTGGCTCACTGCAACCTCTGCTTCCTGGGCTCAAGCGATCCTTCCACCTCAGCATCCTTAGTAGCTGAGAACACAGGCACACACCACCACACCCAGCTAGTTTTTGTATTTTTTTGTAAAGACAGGGTCTCACTATGTTGCCCAGGCTGATCTTGAACTCCTGGCTCAAGTGATCCACCTGCCTTGGCCTCCCAAAGTGCTGGGATTACAAGCGTGAGCCACTGTGCCTGGCCTTAATTTTTCTGAGTGCTATGAAAGAAATAAGCAGTTATTATGGGTTTTCCTCCTTTAGAATTAATGAGTAAGTGAAGGGTCAGAAGAAGGGTCCCCTGTAGAAAGTTGGGCAATATTTACACGTCATAATATTACAAATAGGCATGCTATTATGAATAATCTTCTTAACCAACAACATTTATGACAGGACTACTCTCTGCCAGGCCCTGTGTTAAGTGTTCCATGCACACTACTCACCCCTGCCCCCCAGGCCTCTCAGTAGCCCTCCAATGTAGGAAGTAGGTACCTTTATTTCATCACTGATGGCCACATGCATCATTATTTTATATGCTGCTGAAAAAGGGAAATAAAGCCAATTCATTGACACAAAGTATTTCTTAGCCCTTAGAATTTTTATTTTACCGTTCCTGAAAGAGCTCTTTTAGATTTCCTTCAACAGAGATGGTTACTGCATATCATTCTTGTGCATAGATAATAGGGAAAATATAAGTGAAATGAATAAGTGAAGCTGTTCCTCAAACTTCCTCTGATCTAGGGCCCACTCTTGTGATCAGCCTAGCCTAGTCCATGAGATCCGAGTTTTACCCACAGTGCTGTCATCTGTGGCAAGAGTGTTGGTACGGCAGCATTGCCTCAAAGAGGTTCCACTCTTGTCTCTAGGGTTCTCTCTCCCGCAGCTGACACCCTGTCTGCAAGTTCTGATGTGTATGCCCAGATGAGAATGACTACATTCACAACGCCTGACAGCCCCACAGACACCTTAAGACACATCTCCATGTCAGAGATGTTAAAAGATGTGAAAAGGGTATATTTTAGAGTCCTTGAAATACATTAGCACTCACTTAAATTATTCCCATTTTAGAGATGAGGTGTAGGAAACTTTAAGGCAGGGCACTGTGCCTCACGCCTGTAATCCCAGCTCTTTGGGAGGCCAAGGCGGGTGGATCACAAGGTCAGAGATCAAGACCATCCTGGCCAACATAGTGAAACCCCATCTCTACTAAAAATACAAAAATTAGCTGAGTGTGATGGCGTGTACCTGTAATCCCAGCTACTCAGGAGGCTGAGGCAGGAGAATTGCTTGAACCTGGGAGGCGGAGGTTGCACGCCACTGCACTCCAGCCTGGGCAACAGAACGAGACTCCATCTCAAAAAAAAAAAAAGAAAGAAAAAGAAAAAGAAAGGAAAAGGACATTAGCAACTGCGGGTAGGGTTATTGAGAGATTGAAGCCCTCATACGTTGCTTTTGGGACCAGGAAATGGTGCAGCTGTGTGGAAAGCATCTTGGCAGCTCTTCAAATGGTTAAACAGCGAGTTATCATATGGCCAGCAATTCTACCCCTAGGTACCTGAGAGAATCAAAAACCTATGTTCACACAAACTCTTGTACATGAATGTTTATAGTAATATAATATTATAATGTAATATAATAGAATATAGATAAAATGTGGAAACAACCCAAATGTTCATCAACAGATGAATGAATAAACCAAATGTGGTGTTTCCAGGCAACAATCTATCATTTAGTTATTGTAGAGGCTAAAGCAACTATTCCATCTTGGATGCTAATCTGCCATTTCAACTGCTGATAAACCTGTTTGGGGAACACTTCTAAGATTTCTGCTTTATTTACTATGTACTGTAAATCCTCCCCTTAGGCAAATTCCTTCTGAGGCATGGATATCTTTTCCCTATGGTATATAAGCCCTGGGCCTGTGGGGTCATGGTGCGGGATTCACTGTCTCATACCGCCAGGGACATGGCTTCCATTCCTAAATCCCTATTCAATGTTTATTTCTGAGAAACTGGATTGTCAGCCTCTTTCTCTGGCTTCTCAACTCCCTTGGCCTTTGAAGGCAGGTTTGCATAGACCAAATCACGGTAGAATAGCCATAAAAAGGAATGAAGTACTGATGCGTGCTACACCATGGATGAATTCTGAAAACATTCTAAGTGAAAGAAGCCAGACACAAAAGACCATGTATCATATGGTTCCATGTATGTGAGATATCCAGAGTTGGTAATTCTATAGAGATAGAAAGTAGATTAGTCGTTGCCAGGTGCTGGATGGGTGGGAATGAGGACTGAATACTTGTTATGATCTGAATGTATGTGTCCCTCCAAAATTCATATGTTGAAACTGAATACCCAAGTTATTTAGAAGTAGGACCTTTGGGAAAGTGATTAAGTTATAAGCCCTCCACCCCAATGAGGGAGGCTAGTACCCTTATAAAAGAGGCCAAGGCCAGGTGTGGTGGCTCACACCTGTAATCCCAGCCCTTTGGGAGGCCAAGGCGGGTGGATCAATTGAGGTCAGGAGTTCAAGATCAGCCTGGCCAACATGGTCAAACCCTGTCTCCACTAAAAATACAAAAATTTTAGACAGGCATGGTGGCACAGGCCTGTAATCCCAGTGATTCGGGAGGCTGAGGCAGGAGAATGGCTTGAACCTGGGAGGCAGAGTTTGCAGCGAGCCGAGATCACACCATTGTACTCCAGCCTGGGTAACAGAGGGAGACTGTCTCAAAATAAAAAATAAAAAAATGAAAGTTAGCTGAGAGTGGTGGCACACCTGTAGTCCCAGCTACTCAGGAGTCTGAGGTAGGAGGGTCACCTGAACCCAGGAGGCTGAGGCTGCAGTGAGTTGTGATTATGTTGCTGCACTCCAACCTGGGCAACAGAGTGAGACCCTGTCTCAAAAAAACAACAATAAAGAAGAGATCAAAGGGAGTGTCGTAGTCCTTTTTCCCCTTTAGCTTTTACGCCATGTGAGGACACACGAGTCACCATCTTGGAAGCAAAGATCGATCCCTCACTAGACACCAAATCTTCTGGCCTTGATCTTAGAGCTCTCAGTCTCCAGAACTATGAAAAATAAATATCTGGGTCGGGCATGGTGGCTCACGTCTGTAATCCCAGCACTTTGGGTGGCCAAAGTAGGTGGACCACCTGAGCTCAGGAGTTCAAGACCAGCCTGACCAACATGGAGACACCCTGTCTCTACTAAAAACACAAAATTAGCAGGGCCTGCGTGGTGGCACATGCCTATAATCCCAGCTACTTGGGAGGCTGAGGCAGGAGAATCACTTGAACCCGGGAGGCGGAAGTTGCAGTTAGCCGAGATTGCACCATGCACTCCAGCCTGGGCAACAAGAGTGAAACTCTGTCTGAAAAGAAAAAAAAGAAAAAGAAATATCTATTATTTCTGAATTACCCAATGTTGGGTATTTTGTTATAGCAGCAGGAATGGACTAAGACACCAGCAGTAGGTACAAAGTTTCTTTTGGGGGTGATAAAAATATTCTGGAATTAGAGAGTGACACTGGTTGTATAATATTGTGAATATACTAAAAACCACTGAGTTATCCACTTTAATTAATTAATTAATTAATTTAAGACATTGTGTCACTCTGTTGCCAAGACTGGAGTGCAGTGGCATCATCATGTCTCACTGCAGCTTCAACCTCCCAGGCTCAAGTGATCCTCCCACCTCAACCTCCCAAGACCACAGGCATGCAGCACCATGCCTGGCTTATTTTTGTCATTCTTATTTTGAAGAGATAGGGGTCTCATCATGTTGCCTAAGCTTGTCTGGAACTCCTGGGCTCAAGCAAATCCTCCTGCCTCAGCCTCCCCAAATGCTGGGATTACAGGCATGAACTACTGTGCCTGGCCCAGTTATACACTTTAAAGTGCTATTTTTTTCCATACATTATCTGAAAAAAGAAAATTAAAAAAAAGAGTGCTAATTTTATGTTACAATAATTATATCTCAAGTTTTAAAAAATCATTAAAAAACAACTGATTTACTTCTCCATCCACACTCCTTTGGAATAATAAAAACATAACTGGTCACCCATCAAATGGAAAGCATTGATGTGGACTGGCCCTGGTGGTGAGGGCAGTACAAAGGCTGAGCTTTAAAGATTCACATTCTATGTGCTCTATGAGGACCTCATGAAAGCAGCATTTGTTTCCCTTTCCTTACCTCCTGTCACTTGCCGTGTTTTGATAATGCTCTCTCTAAGTTACAGGAACTGGAATTGGCCTTTAATGACAGAGTGCTTGAAGAGGGCTTGCTGGCAAACACCATAGAATTACAGGAGCCACTCATGAAATACAGCATCGTTTTATCTGTTCTCCAATGGCAGCTTTTAAAATGCAATTAGAACCATGTAAGATATTTATTTAGGATTTTATCTCATTTATTTATTCCATCTCTAAATAATGTTGTACTTCCAGCTCCCTTTTTACTCCTTCACATGAGTGTTTTCTTATTTTCAATCCACTCTTTTCTTCCCTGTTAGACTCCACGGAGCCAGAATGTCAGCAGCCTGGGAGCTGAAGAAGGGAAGCAAACACCTTAAAGACTTCTCCCATCTTGCCCCGGTTCTACCCAGCCATGGAGGGAGAAATGGACACAAGAGTTCATGTCACACTCCAGGCTAAAATTCTCCCAGATGCCCGACCATTACCTACAGGGGAACAGCCTAATTCCTGTTTTTCCAAGACAGGAAAAGTCCTGCCCAACTTGGCCTGGCCTCTCCTATCCCTGTTCCAGGCATGCTTCCTCATGTGGATCACTCACTCCCACCCTCAGAGGGGCCAGGCACTTCTACACCTCTCTAGTTTTGTCTCAAATGCCCACTCAAGTGTCAAGTGTCATAGCCTCCATTAAAGTTCTTCTTTAGCCTCTTCTATCATCCAATCCATCTTCCCACCCCAAAACAGATCCCATTTCATCTAGGATCCCTTTGTCCATACTTATCAATACCCGCCTGGTCCACTGGGTGGCAGCCAGTAATATGTGTATCTCCCCCTCAAGGGTGGGACCCTGGAGGACGAGAGATATGAGCTCATCTTTTTGTGCCCCAGCACCACAGCCTGCATGCTGTGTATAAGAAATGCTCAACAAATCTTTAAAATCATTTCAACTATTTCCTATGTAATAGAGCCATCAGTGCATCTGTGTCTCTTAAACCTCTCCTTCTGCCTGAAAACACTTTTAATTTATCTGGCTTGTGACCAGGCAGCTTCTGAACAAATAGGGACTTTGGTTAGTTTCACAAGGTGACCACATGTGCCAAGCACTGTGCTGGGAGCAGTGGCCATAACAGAACTAAACAGCATGGTCCCTGCTTTTAGGGATTTGATAATCCGGTAGTGGGAGATGAGGCAAGAATCCATACCCCTTTATCTGCAGCTTCACTTTCCATGATTGCAGTTACCTATGGTCAACCAAGTTTCAAATAACGTTACATACAATAAGATATTTTGAGAGAGAGAGAAAGTGACCACATTCACATAAGTTTTGTTACAGTGTAAGTATGAAATGCCTTTTGATGAGAGTAATGAGGAAGATGGGTGGTAGACACAGCCCTTCCCCTCACTTCTGTAGCCTTAGTGCTGCATTGACCCTTGGCATCACCTACATGGGGGGATGTTCTAGGATAGTGTGCTGGGAAGCTCTTCTCTGTGTCTAATGGAAGGATGTTATTGAGGACGTTGGTTAACACTGTGTGTTGACAAGACTAGCCATGCTGAAGGCTTACATCTCTCTATGTACAGATGAGAGCTGATATGACTCCAGTCAACATAACCAGACCGGCTTTGTTGCCCAATGTGTGGAAAGTGATGACACCAAGACACCAAGCTGCAGCACAGACAGAGGGTTCTCACAAAGCAGCCAAGTGAGGAGACAGAGAGCAAATGTCACATCTGCCTCCCTGGGGAGTTGGGGGTTGAGATTTTAAGGGATCTGGATGAGTGTGGGGTTGAGATGTAGGGATCATTCCTTGGTCAAAGAGTGCAGGGTGAAGCCGTGGGCTGGGCGGGATGAAGAAACTACATTCTCATGCCAGCTAGGTTCCTCTGTGGGGGTTTTCAAATTGGTTGGCATCAGCCATTCTGCTGGAATTCAGGATCTGAAAAACATATTAAGCAATCCTTAAACGATAGCCTTATGATGCTAATGTCAGAGATCCTATCTATAAGAATGATGGGATTGCAAATGGTCATATGTGACTTTCAGTTAGCAGGCGACTACCAGGAAGTGTGCCAAGTGCAGCCTGATTAGCGCTTAATTATATTTCTGCCGGTACCTGGCATGTAATTTTTGTTAATCCTGTGAAGATGCCACACTTTCTAGCGGTGGTGTTTTCCAAGGAGGCGAAGCCCGTGCAAGTGTCTCTCTCTTCTCTCTCCTCTTGCCAGGTGACCCTGGTATAGGCAGATGCTTCCCTCTCAGCCAGCCCATCCCTGTCTTCCTTTCTGTGTGGAGCTCCTCTCTTCCTCCCTCCTGACGGCAGGCTGAAGCCGCAGCATGGGCTTCTGGCATGGGAGGAAGCACACAGCCTCTCACCCCGGCCCTGATGGGGATTCTTTAGGCCAGGCTGCCCAGATCACAGTGGCAAGATTGGAGACTCAGCTGGGGTGGCGGCTGTGAAGTCGAGCCCCCCTCCCAGGCTGCGTCAGAAACCATTTAGGCCTAACTGACTTAGAAAAGGGAGGCTGTTCTGAGAATCGGAATCTAGCTTCCCAGAGTACTCGGCACCAGAGCTGGGGGCCCAAGCCCCAGACAAGTGTTACAGACATTCTGTGCCATTTGCTCGTGAGAGCCTTCTTAGCACATATATTCCTTGGGAACCTCATGGGGACACACTGCTTAGATTCATCTCCCATTTCCTAATCAGTTGTGTGGCCTTGGGCAAATTACTTAACCTCGTGGTGCCTCAGTTTTCTCATTAGTAAAATGGGCGTGAGTTCATTGTGTTAATGAATTTACACATGTAAGCACTTTGGGCCACAGTTGGTTCACAGCTAGCACTAAGCTAATGTTAGCTGTTGCCACTCTCACCTAAGGCCAGTCCCTCCTGGAACCTGACCCTGTCGGTGTTCCATCTCTTCCTCTCAACCATATTCCTGTCAGGGTGGGTGGCACCCCTGTTCATCCAGGTGAGCTAGCCACAGATCTAGAGGTCACCCTACTCCCCATCCCCACAAACCATCATCAAGGCTCATCAACCTTATTAACTTCCTTAAAATCTTTCAGATTTGTTCCCCTCTGTCCTTCTCTACAACTTCTCCCCAGAGCTAGCCCCGTAGTCCCCCAGCTTCAAACACCCCAGCCACTACCCATTTCCACCCTGCAGCCAGAGTCATGCTTGGAAATGCAGACCTGATCTTGTCACCCTCCCTGGCCTTGTGCTGCTGAAATCTCTTAATGACTTTCTACTCCTCTTAGGGTGAAAATCAAAACCCTAGCACCATGCAGACTGAGTCTGTTGGAAGGTTTTGGCCCTGAGGATCAGAAACCCTAGCAAACCAGGCTTATAATACGGGCAGTTTATTAGCTTCCTAAAAGGGAGACTGGATGGGGTGGGCTTCAGGCATTGAATGATTAAGGCCCTGGCACCACGTCCTGCTATTCTCTCGGCCCTGCCTTCCTCCCCGGGTGCCAGCTTTGTTCACAGTTCAGCTAGCATTCTTTTGATCAACATCAAGTGGAACACTTCCAGAGAAAAAAGAGAACATCTTGCCCAGCCATGAAATAAAACTCCTTCCTGTCAGCCTGAGTGAGCCAGCTGAGGCCACGTGCCCATTCTCAACCAAAAAATTCCTAGTGACATGCTGTGCACTGAGTCCTTCCATGCTCTGCCCCTGGTGGGAAACGGGTTCTTCAGGACAAAAACACATTGAAATCATGCTGAAAGATATAGCTAGTATTAAAACCAGAAAGCTTTGCTTGACTGATGCTCAACTCTGAAGAATATGGAAGAGATAAGCATGAACCTTAAAGCTCCCCACTGTTCTCAATGATGGATCTAGGACCACAGGTCCCCAGGGCCTTGACCCCATGGAGAAGGGCGGCAAGAGCTGAGGGCTTGAGCACTGAGGGAGGACAGAAGGCAAGGGGCTTGCTGGCCTCAGAGGAGACTCAATGGATGTGATGGAAAAAACAAGAACGTGCTGTCGTAGCATCTTCTGCATCCACGCTGGGTTCTCAACCTGCTGGTAGTTTTCTTTCTGAAAATGGACCTAGCCACCACAGACTTGAAAGCAGGGACTTGAACAGCTTTTGTACATGGATGCTCACAGCAGCACTATTCATGACAGCCTTTTGGTGAAGCCTTTTGATTCACCTTTTGGTGAAAACAACCCAAACGTCCATCTACAGAGGAGTGGATAAACAAACTGTGGTGTGCACATACAATGGAATATTATCCAGCCTTAAAAAGGAATAAAGGAATGAAATTCTAACACATGTGTCAAATAAAATATATAGGAGGCCATTGTTTTGGGCTAAGCTCCTGTACTAGGCTCCAGTAAGACCAGATTAAAAATGAAAATGGAGTCGCCCATTCTAAAGTTCCACATCACTAAACCCAAATTAACTTATTATCTGTAGTTCTGAGAAATCAGGATTGAGAGATAACAGTCAATGTCCCAAACAGGCCAGCTTCAATCTTCAATCCACAGGATAACGAAGTTCACTAATCAGTGATTTTTCTATTTTCCTATCTCCTTGTCTCTGCCTTACAAGGAAAGTAGTTTTGAAGCGACTAATACACTTTGCTCTTTGCTTTTGCTTTCTCCAGTTCTTTACTGTCTGTAAGGCCAACCTCTCTGCTCAGCTCACGGAACATGTATTCATTTTTTTTTTTTTTTCTGAGACAGAGGCTCACTCTGTTGCCCAGGCTGGAGTGCAATGGCGTGATCTCTGCTTACTGCAACCTCCACCTCCCAGGTTCAAGCGATTCTTGTGTCTCAGCCTTCTGAGTAGCTGGGATTCCAGGCCCACGCCACCATGCCCTGTCAATTTTTGTATTTTTTGTAGAGACAGGGTTTTACCATGTTGGCCAGGCTGGTCTCAAACTCCTGACCTGAAGTGATCACCCGCCTCAGCCTTCCAAAGTGCTGGGATTACAGGTATGAGCCACTGTGCCTGGCCCAGAACATGTATTCTGTTTTATGGAATGAAGTGTTGCCCAATTCTAGAATCACAAAGTCAGTTGAGATCCTTAAACTGGATTTGTTGTAATTTTGTCTTTTGACATATATTACAATATGAACAAACCTTGAAAATAATATAGTAAGTGAAGTAGGCCAGACACAAAAGGACAAATATTGCATGATTCCACTTCCATGAGCTACCTAAAGCAGTCAAATTCACAGAGATAGAAAGCAGAATGGTGGTTGCCAGGGGTTGGGATGGCGATGGAAATCAGAGTGAGGAGTTACGTACCCAGTTTCAGAGTGTGGGATGATTAAAAAGTTCTGGCCGGGTGCGATGGCTCATGCCTGTAATCCCAGCACTTTTGGATGCTGAGGCGGGAGGATTGCTTAAGGTCAGGAGATTGATACCAGTCTGGCTAACATGGTGAAACCCTATCTCTACTAAAAATACAAAAATTAGCCAGGCGTGGTAGCATGTGTCTGTAATCTCAGCTACTCAGGAAGGTAAAGCAGGACAATCACTTGAACCCAGGAAGTGGAAGCTTCAGTGAGCCAAGATCAAGCCACTGCACTCCAGCCTGGGCGGCAGAATGAGACTGCCTCAAATAAATAAAGTTCTAGTGCTGGAAGATACTGATGGCTGTACAATGGGAATGAACTTACTGCCACTGAATTGCATTATTGGGAAATGGTTAAATGGTAGATTTTATGTTATGTATATTTACTACACAAAAAAACAGATCAGCCAGATGTGGGGTCAGGCACTTGTAGTCCCAGTTACTTGTGAGGCTGAGTCAGGAGGATTGCTTGAGCCCAGGAGTTTGAGGTTATGGTGAGCTATGATGGAGCCACTGCACTCTAGCCTGGGAACAGATCGATACCCCATTTCTAAAAAAAAGAAAGAAAGAAAAAAGAACTTATAAACAATACAGGGGCAGCAGGAATAACTATTATTGATTGATTCACTGATCTGGATTTTTAGTGAAATACTTTCCTTAGATCTCACGATGATAATCACGCTCGTTCCCAGGCCTCCCAGTGCACAGATCCCCGAGGCGGCGTGCGTGAGAATGAGCTCCGCTCAGTTCCTGCGCAGACTAATCCCCAGTAACACCCAGTCGCTCTGAATCATGCCAGGCTCTTTGTGACATGGGCGTTTCCTACTTCTGTTCTCTGCAAGGAGGAGGCTGGGGAGTGGCAGGAGGGAGAGGAGGTGGAGATGGGAATTTCCTTTAGCCAGGCAGGAAAATAGTGTGAGGAAACCGAACTGTTCCCATTCATAGAAAATGTCCTTTTCTCCCCACTTCGTGTTGCCAGAGGGCGGATGGAGCAGCTGTCACCAGTTGGGTCTGACTCATTAGTTTATCATCTCTCCCCATCCCTATTCCCCACCCCCTCCCTCCAAGCCCACCCGCCCTGAAAATGCCTTAGCACAGTCTACTATTTTAAGAACTGAATTCCCTGTCGGCATGGCAACTTCAAGCCTGTACCTCTTGTCAGTGGCTGCCTGGATGGCAGAAAAGCCACCTTTCACCTGGGCTCCAGCCAGCCTACAGCCGAGGTTAGATCCAGCCACAGGGTGTCTGTCACCTGTTCTTTTTTGTGTGTTTGCTTGTTTTACAATCCTTTCAAAATATAAAAACCTCTGGGTAAAAACAATCCTAATGACACTCTTCAGATCCCAGAAAAAGGCGTTGGCTGATACGGACAGCAGGACAGTAGCCAACTCCCCCATGAAAAAGAAAATAAAATTATATTCAAAATTAAAAAAAAAAAAAGAACCATTTTTAGCTTGCTGGTCATACAAAACAGGTCAGGACCATAGTTTGGGGTTCGGGGTTTGGGTTTTGGGTTGTTTTTTTAGAATTTAAAAAGAATGACAATATGCTTTCATGTTAATGATTTAGCAAACAGCAATACAAAATCTGAATTTTATTTCTCCATTTTTGGTTAATGTGTTTATCTTGCAAACTAAATGCACAGCAGCAAAATCAATATCTTTAATGTTATTCAAGGGCCATCTTTTAAATCTGTGGAAGAAGTTTTGATCAAACAGTTCCCAAGAGCCGTGGTTTACCCAACCCCTGCCGCAAGGCAAAAGCAGCAGGTATCGACATTGTATTTGTCAGTGTGGACATCTGAAAGTCTGGGAGGAACAGAAGCTGCGAAGGGAAATGATGGGAAAGGGATTGTGGAAGAAAGACAATGTGATTGATTTTTAGAATTTCCCTCCTAATCTGCACATTTTTATTATACTTTAAAGATTTATTTCGATTCTTCAAGTACTCCAAAATTAAAGCCTTAGGCTATGCCACCATCCCTGTACCCCAAATAAGGATTGAGGCTTACAATCTATGATTTCCACTTGTAGAAAATGATATTCACTGCATAATCACTTCTCTTCTTTTGTAAAGGCCAGATATCCTTCAGGCATGTTGAAAGAAGGATGTGTTTTGAATGTTTCTCCCTTTTCTGTTTGTTCTTTGAATTTTTTATTTTTATTTATTTATTTTGTCACAATCGAGATAGTAAGTTTAAATAGAAAATTTTAAGCATATTTTAAGCATATGCAAAAGTAGAAAGACTAATGAAGACTCATGTACCAGATATTCCTAATTTATCTTGAAAGGGCTTTCTGTATAAATTAAAGAAATGGTTTCTACTTTCTTAAAACATGGATTGAAAGGGAAGAAAGGCTGGACACACCTGTAATCCCAGCTCCTTGGAAGGCTGAAGCAGGAAGATTGCTTGAGCCCAGAAGTTTGAGGCCATCCTGGGCAACATAGTAGGACTCCCTCTCTATTTAAAAAAAGAAGAAAGAAAGGTGTGGAAACAATACCTTTGCAAATGGCGTTTGTATAGAACCCAGTTCTAGGTCATGCCTAAAGTGATGGGTGCGGGTGAAGGTGGAAGGAACATCTGTAGGTAAGAAAAGGGGACCACTCTTTGATGGTTGCCATGGAGAGACCACTAGGCTAAGATGGTTGAGGTCACTTATGGGACAGTCAGTTTCCTGCTAATGGACTCTGGGTCAGAACTGTAAGAGAAACCTCACTGTCTCTGAAATTCCCTCACACCCTTTCAATAGTATTATCAATTCGAGGATATCCTCATTCTGAATTTCCAGGGTTTGATTAAAATAGAGACAACAAACAAGCAAAACAAAGTGTTAATCTGCGTCCTCACTTTGAGGAATTACGGGAGTTTATAGTGGACTCCTTGAGTCCCGTTTACAATAGTAGGGCCCCTAAATCCCCAGAAGAAAGTCCTAGGAGGACTCATGCAGGTCTTGATCCTTCTGTGAAGATGCTGAAAATGTAGCCAGTGACACGCAGTCCAGAACAGCAGGGAATCCAGCTAAGCCAACAAGATTTGGATTGCTGGGACTTGCCTCACCCCTCATGAAGGAACTTGACCCCATTGTAGAATATGCATTAATCGCCAGTGTCCAGGATTACTTTATACAACAGATCATTTGCTATACGACAGATCAGTAAAAAGAACTTTGGCATCGCACTACCGGGCTCTCAGGTTCAATCCACAATATATACTATTTCTACCATGATGTACTCTCTTTAAAAAATTTTTATTTATTTATTTTTTGAGATGAAGTTTCACTCTTGTTGCCCAAGCTGGAGCACAGTGGCACAATCTCGGCTCACTGCAACCTCTGCCACCCGGGTTCAAGAGATTCTCCTGTCTTAGCCTCCCAAGTAGCTGGGATTACAGGCATGCGACACCACATCCGGCTAATTTTGTATTTTTAGTAGAGATGGGGTTTCACCATGTTGGTCAGGCTGGTCTTGAACTCCGACCTCATGTGATCCGCCTGCCTCGGCCTCCCAAAGTGCTGGGATTACAGGCGTGAGACACCCCGCCCGGCCTTTTTAATTTTTTTTTTTTTAAGAGATGGAGTCTTGCTATGTTGCCCAGGCTGGCCTCAAACTCCTGGGTTCTAGCAGTTTTCCCACCTCAGCCTCCCAAAGTACTTGGATTACAGGCCTGAACCAATGTGCCCAGACTGATGTACTCTAGCACCTAAAAATATCGGTGGCCAAGGGAAGACTGTCTAGCACCCACAAACGGCAGGTACACAGGCGGAAGCAGGCTGGAATTAGTATCAAAGGATAAACATGAGCAAAGGGGCAGGCAGAAGGCCACCCGCGATCTAGATTGGCCCTCACGATGATGGGGTCCAGGCCTGAGGTCTTTAATGCAGGTTCCCGCTTTGGAGGAAGAAGACGGCGCAGCAGAGGGGCGGCCACCAGGGGGTGCGCGGGAGCCGGAATTTCGGGAACTCGGCGCTGCTGCGGAAGAGAGGCAAGGGTTGGCCGGCAGTTACAGGTATGTGAAGGGCGGCTGCTGACCTGTCCCTAGCGCCTGCATAACCAGACGTTCCTTGAGGGCAGTTACTGTGTTTTAGTCGTCTTGCTTTCTCTGCTGCCCATGAGCCCCTTTCTGAGATTTGCTCTTCGAAGAGAGTCAAATGGATCGTTCTCGTTCTGGGAGGAGGGGAAGTGAGGCAACCCTGCTCAGACTTCTTGGTCTTGGAACCCCTTTATACTCTTTTATTTATTTGAGACAGAGTCTCAATCTGTCACCCAGGCTGGAGTGCAATGGCACGACCTTGGCTCACTGCAACCTCCACCTCCCAGGTTCAATCAATTCTCCTGCTTCAGCCTCCTAAGTAGCTGGGATTACAGACACGTGTCACCATGCCTGGCTAATTTTTGTATTTTTAGTAGAGACGGGGTTTCACCATGTTGGTCAGGCTGGTCACGAACTCCTGACCTTGTGATCCGCCCGCCTCAGTCTCCCAAAGTGCTGGGATTACAGGTGTGAGCCACCACGCCTGGTCCTCCTTTATACTCTTAAACGTTACTGAGGACCTTGAAGAGCTTTTAGTTTATGTGGGTTGTACCTCTCAATAGTTACCAGTTTTGATATTAAAACTGAACTGGCATGGCCAACATGGGGAAACCTCATCTCTACTACAGATTTTAAAAATAGCTGCCTTGGTGACGGGCGCCTGTGGTCCCAGCTACTTGGGAGGCTGAGGCAGGAGAATCACTTGAACCTGGAAGGCGGAGGTTGCAGTGAGACCTGATCACGCCATTGCACTCCAGCCTGGGCAATAGAGCCATACTTTCTCTCTCTCAAAACAAACAAACAAAACAAAACAAAAAAACGGAACCGGGCACGGTGGCCTATGCCTATAATCTCAGCTACTTGGGAGGCTGATGCAGCAGGATGCTTGAGCCCAGGAGTTCGAGATCAGCCTGGGTAACACAGCAGAGACCCCTGCCTCAAAAAAAAAAAAAATTTTAAAAAAGGTTATTGGGATAAGTCCTGACGTGTATGATAAATTATATTGTTTGCTGAGAATGATAGCAAGGAAAACTGAGCTGGTCCCCGCAAGTGGAAAAGTGCTTGGGGCATTTTAAAGTAGCACAACAGTATGTGTGTATCACACACGGGTTAAAACAATTCTTTAAGCACGGGATATGTGACCCTGCCCCCGTGGCTCCCTCGTGGAGAATAGTTTCTAGCTTGTCTGTGATCAGTGGTAAGCAGGCACCAGCTGTCTGCCTAGTTTACATTGGTTCTACGAGAAAACACAGAACACCTGCTTGTTAATAATAGTCACCTGTTCAGAGAGAATAAATACGTGGATCAGAGTCTGCTGGAGGTCCTCAGCCCGGAATGCTGTCAGCCTGCTGAGGCTCTCAGCTCGGAAGGCTGTTGGCCCCAGATAGTCCCACTTTGCTGTTCTATCTGGGTGTCTGCTTCTTAATGCCTTCAGTGTTGCCTAGGTGGGGGTATCTATGGCCAAGCTGGTCTTGATAAAAGGTAAAATAAAATAGAAACAAATGGCCGGGCGCGGTGGTTCACACTTGTAATCCCAGCACTTTGGGAGGCCAAAGTGGGTGGATCACCTGAGGTCAGGAGTTTGAGACCAGCCTGGCCAAAATGGCAAAACCCTGTCTCTACTAAAAATACAGTAATTAGCTGGGTGTGGTGCCACATGGCTGTAGTCCCAGCTACTAGGGAGGCTGAGGCAGGAGAATCACTTGAACCCAGGAGATAGAGGTTGCAGTGAGTCAAGGTTATGCCATTGCACCCCAGCCTGGGCAACAGAGCTCCATCTCAAGGAAAAAAAAAATGGAGAATTTTAAATATTTATTACAATAATAAATTTGCTACATGTTAACATTTCTCATTTAGAAAAATACCTATTTTCCAAAACAAAAAGAAGTATGGACCTCTTTTCTATTTCTGCAATTTTTAAAAGCATCTAGCTTAATGAAAGACAGATGGAGTCTCCTGTGTGCTTTTGCATGCAGTCTGCTGTGATATCAGGCTGAGTTTTCCCAAAGCACACAGCTTTGTAGGCTCATGAAAGAACAGGGGAAAATGGGTAAATAACATCTCACGTGAAAGTAGTTTGGACCCTGCAGACCCCCTGCCCATTTTGATATTAAGTAGAGTATAAATGGCATACAGTGACATTTTGGGATAAGGATTGATTTGCTTTTTGTAAAAGGAAGGTTGCCTTTGGTGAGGGCTGAGCACCAGTTTACGTGAAGCTCACCCATAGGCAAAGATGTGTCATCCACAGCCAGGGACACTAGAAAGCAGGGCCTCTGCTGGTGCAAACACACACGTGCTGCATGTCCACTCCAGCCTGTGAGTGGTAGGGCTCTATCGCAGCTGACTTGTCACTGCCTGCTGTCCCCAGCTGCAGCTGGTAGAAGAATGGCCAGAGGCATAGGAAAAATTTGACTTGCGGGGAGGAGAATCTTGTTTTTCTGATTCAGATCTCTGCCGACTTTGAAGCCATTCTGTGGGTTCTTATCAATCCAAAAGTATTTCAAGACAGACTGGGCATGGTGGCTCATGCCTGTAATCCAAGCACATTGGGAGGCCAATGAGGGAGGATCGTTTGAGCCCAGCCTGGGCAACATAGTGAAAACCCATTTCTTACCAAAAAAAAAAAGAAAAATAATTGAGTAAGTATGGTGACATGCACGTATAGTCCCTGCTACTCGGGAGGCTGAGGTAGGAGGATGACTTGAACCCGGGAGTCCAAGGCTGCTGCAAACCATGATCATGCCACTTCACTCCAGCCTGGGTGACAGAGCAAGATCCCATCTCAAAAATAATTACATTTGTTTCAGAACAATGGCCCCAACATCTTTGTGCCCCGAGGCCTGCTCCAGTGGGGTTGGAGGGCTGTGCGGAATGCCCCATCTGAAGGCAATGTGGAGCACTGAGTAACAGATCATGCAAGTTTCTTCCCAATTAATTTCCTCCCAGTGTACCAAACCAAAGTGATTATTGTAAGCATCTGAGGCGCTTCCTAAGTATACTGATTCCTGGTCCCACTTCAGATCAACCAGTGGGGCAGCCTGGCTTTTAAAGCTCCCAGCAGGCTGGGCGAGGTGGCTCACGCCTGTAATCCCAACACTTTGGGAGGCCGAGGCGGACAGATCACGAGGTCAGGAGATCGATACCATCCTGGCTAACACGGTGAAACCCCTCTCTACTAAAAAATACAAAAAAAAAAAATTAGCTGGGCGTGGTGACACTGGCCAGTTGTCCCAGCTACTCGGGAGGCTGAGGCAGGAGAATCACTTGAACCCAGGAGGTGGAGGTTGCAGTGAGCCAAGATCATGCCACTGCACTGCAGCCTGGGTGACAGAGCGAAACTCCATCTCAAAAAATAAAATAAAATAACAAATAAAGCTCCCAGGAATTCTGGTACCACCAAGCCTGGGAGCCACTGGCTTTCTCTAACCCTGTCTACCAACTCAGTGAAGGTCCTCCATCCTTAGGCTCTTGAAATCACCTGGAGCACATATTTAAAATTTTGAATTCCAGGCTTTTTGGTGGTGCACACCTATAGTCCCAGCTACTCGGGAGGCTGAGATAGGAGCATCACTTGAGCACAAGAGTTCAAGGACAGCCTGGTCAACATAGCAAGACTCCCATTCCTAAAAAATGAAATGTGAATTTCTCAGGCCCAATCCTTAGGGGGCCCAATATCGAGATTAAGTAGATCTGGGATAGGCTCAGGAACAAGTTTTTCACCAATAGCCCAGTTAATTCTACTGTAAAGGGACTAGGACCACAGTTTGCCTCAAGGGTTATTGCAGTCTGTGTGCTGCAGTTCTCGCGTTGTGGCCCATGAGTTACATTCGACTGGGAGTGGAGGCTCCCAGCACTTTGGAAGGATTGCTTGAGCTCAAGGGTTTGAGAGCAGTGTGAGCAACATGGCAAGATGCCCATCTCTATAAAAATTAAAAATTAGCAGGGTGTGGTAGTACACGCCTGTAGTCCCAGCTACTTGGGAGACAGGCGAGAGAATCACTTCACACAGGAAGGCGGAGGCTGCAGTGAGCCATGACCGCAGCACTGCACTCCAGCCTGGGCAATAGAGGGAGATCCTGGATCAAAAACATTTTACAAAAGAGTTACACTCCATGTGTCGTGGTTTGTGTGTCACAGTCCATGGTGTGTGTCACAGTCCCTGTGTCGTGTGTGTCACAGTCCATGGTGTGTGTCACAGTCCCTGTGTCGTGGTGTGTGTCACAGTCTATGGTGTGTGTCACAGTCCCTGTGTCGTGTGTGTCACAGTCCGTGGTGTGTGTCACAGTCCCTGTGTCATGGTGTGTGTCACAGTCTGTGGTGTGTCACAGTCCCTGTGTTGTGGTGTGCGTCACAGTCTGTGGTGTGTGTCTCAATCCCTGTGTCGTGGTGTGCGTCACAGTCTGTCGTGTGTCATAGTCCCTGTGTCATGGTGTGCATCACAGTCTGTGGTGTGTCACAGTCCCTGTGTTGCAGACCCTGTGTCACGGTGTGTGTGTCACAGTCTCTGTGTCGCAGTGTGTGTCATGGTGCCTATGTCATGGTTGCTGTGTTGCGCTGTGTGTGTCACAGTCCCTGTGTCATGGTGTGTGTGAGTCTTAGTCCCTGTGTCGTGGTGTGTGTGTAACAGTCCCTGTGTCATAGTGTGAGTTTCACAGTCCCTGTCTCATGGTGTGTCACAGTCCCTGTGTCATGGTGTGAGTCAGTCCCTGTGTCGTGCTGTGTGTGTCACAGTCCCTGTGTTATGTGAGTTTCACAGTCCCTGTGTCATGGTGTGTGTCACGGTCCCTGTGTCATGTTGTGTGTGTCACAGTCCCTGTGTCACGGTGTGTGTGTCACAGTCTCTGTGTCACAGTGTGTGTCATGGTCCCTATGTCATGGTTGCTGTGTTGCAGTGTGTGTGTCACAGTCCCTGTCTCATGGTGTGTCACAGTCCCTGTGTTATAATGTGAGTTTCACAGTCCCTGTGTCATGGTGTGTGTCACGGTGTGTGTGTCATGGTCCCTATGTCACGGGGTGTGTGTCATGGTCCCTGTGTCATGGCGTGAGTCTTAGTCCCTGTGTCGTAGTGCATGTGTCATAGTCCCTGTGTCATAATGTGAGTTTCACAGTCCCTGTGTGGTGGTGTGTGTGTCACAGTCCCTGTGTTGCAGTGTGTGTGTCACGGTCCCTATGTCACGGTGTGTCACGGTCCCTGTGTCATGGTGTGTGTCACAGTCCCTGTGTGGTGGTGTGTGTCATAGTCCCTGTGTGGTGATGTGTATTTCACAGTCCCTGTGTCATGGTGTGAGTTTCACAGTCCCTGTGTGGTGGTGTGTGTCACAGTCCCTGTGTAGTAGTGTTTTTCACAGTCCCTGTGTCATGGTGTGTGTTTCACAGTCCCTGTGTCATGGTGTGTGTCACAGTTCCTGTGTCATGGTGTGTGTGTTTCACAGTCCCTGTGCTATTGTGTGTGTGTCACACTCCCTGTGTTGTGGTGTGAGTGTCACAGTCCATGGTGTGTCACGGTCCCTGTGTCACAGTGTGTGTGTTGCCGTGTGTGTCACAGTCGGGTGTATTACTCCATGTGTTGTATTCTGTGTGTTACAAAGTGACTTTAGGGCCCCACTCAGAATCAGCACAATCTCAGCCTTCCCTCCTTTATCCCCTGAACAACCAGACTCCCTCCTGGGAGCTGAAATTTAAATCCAAGAGTTCCAAGTCCCCTCTGATGAAGGTGACAGTCCTCCTCCCCAATCCCAGGACTGTGTATTCCAAAAAGATCCCTTTATTCTCAGATCCTGCCTGGGCCCCAGCCTGAGCGCTGGTCATGCCACTGTGACCTGCATTCACCCGCTTGCCTTCTCCCCACTTTTCTACCATCCTTCTGATTTGGGCTTGGGCGTAGGTGCTTGTGGACGGATATACACCCATCTTTCAAAGAGCACAGCTAAATGTGCAGCAGGAAAAAAAAGTGGACTTAGGGGCTCACTCAGCTTTCCTTACACAGAGCCCTGCCCCACCTTCTACTCCTGATTTCGTAGAGGATATTTTAGTCCCATCTTCCCGCAAGCAGCCGCTCTTTGCTCTCCACACCTGCGGTCCCCCTCCAGCCACTGGTTTGGACGGCCACCAGCCTGAGCGGCTCACAGAGATTCCTAGCAGGACTCTTGGAGCCCTGGCTCCCTGGGAAACAGCCCCTGGAATCCGTGTGCAGCCTGTAGCCCTCACCCTCTGCTGCTGTCTCTGCTTTCACCATCATGTGTGCCCTGCAGGACCCACAGACAAAGGGCGTGACTAGTAACTCATTTCTTGAATTGTGTAAAGCATGAAATCATGATATATGGGTTTTTTTTTAAATGTGTCTATGCACACACACACACACACTCTCTCTCTCTCTCACACACACACACTCAGGTTGAGGCTCGGTTTGTCTGTTTCTTTTTTTTTTTGAGGGGAGGACAGAGTCTTGCTCTGTTGCCCAGGCTGGAGTGCAGTGGCACGACCTCAGCTCACTGCAACCTCTGCCTCCTGGGTTCAGGCAATTCTCCTGCCTCAGCCTCCCAAGTAGCTGGGACTACAGGTATGTGCCACCACGCTCGGCTAATTTTTGTATTTTTAGTAGATACGGGGTTTCACCATGTTGGCCAGTCTGGTCTCAATCTCTTTACCTTGTGATCCACCCACCTTGGCCTCCCAAAGTGCTGAGATTGCAGGCGTGAGCCACCATGCCCGGCTTGTCTGTTTCTTTAAATCCCCGCTCAGCTCTATCATCTTCTGTGGTCTGAACTGCGTGGGAACCATCAGCAGAATCTGGGGTTCTCTGCTGTCAGCTTTGGAAGACTTGATTCTGAGAGAGACCTGGTGAAAACGATGAAGGCGCACCCATTGGGGCTATCTCCCCATTCTGTGCACCAAGGATGCTCCCATGCTAATTACAGCCGAATCTCTGGGGGTGCACTGGCAGCAAGGCTGAACAGTGTGGCCCCACTCCCGGTCCTTAGGTGCAGCTCCCCTTCTTCCTTCCCCGCTTTCTGCGGGTTGTCTTGGTTTGGAGACCATCCGGAAGAAGCTGGTCTAACCCAAGGAAAAGGGAAACTATCAGAATGAAGTCCTCATTCATTCATTCATTCAGCCTCTGTTTAATCAACATTTATTGGGTATCTACCATGTCAAGCCCTGGGCTAACTATTAGCGGTACTAGGCTGAAAATAAAACAAAGGTACAGGTCTCAGAAGTGTGTGTGTGTGTGTGTGTGTGTGTGTGTGTGTGTGTGTGTGTTGGGGGGGTGGGGTAACAGTTATCAAAATAGCAACTGCAGAGAGAGCTTAGCTTGTTCCCTAGGATGTTGGCCCATCTTGGTGAACCAGGGGCGGAGGCTGTGTGGGTGATGGAGGCCATTCTGGGAAGTAAGGATTCATCCACAGCGATTTCCCCTGTAGAAGGGACAGCTTCAGATTCCACACGAGTCCTGTGAGCATGTGCAGTGTTCAGGCCCAGCTCTTCAGTTCTTCACTTTACACTTCATCGGCTCTGTGCCAGGCCCTGCTGTCATACCCATTTCACAGACAAGGAAACTGAAACTCTGAGAATTAATGGACTTGTCCAAATCCCTCAGGAAGAAGAGCCGGAAACTATCCTGGGGTCTGTGTAACTTCACAGCTCTTTTTGTGACAGCTGACCTGTCCCAGCTCTAGACAGGCATGCTTTCTTTTTGTGAGACAGGGTCTTGCTCTGTCACCCAGGCTGGAGTGCAGTGGTACAATCACAGCTCACTCCAGCCCCAACCTCCCAGACACAAGCAATCCTCCCACCTCAGCCTCCCCAGTATCTGGGACTATATGGGCATGCCACAATGCCCAGCTAATTTTTTTGTGTGCATTTTTTGTAGAGACCAGGTTTTACCATGTTGCCCAGGCTGATGTCAAACTCCTAGGCTCAAGTGATAGGCAGGCTTTGATGAAGGAACCGTTAAAAACTAACAGGACCATTTCACTGGCACCTCAAATGGGCTCTGCCCCTGCCCAGAGAGCTGGCAGTGTAAGCCCGCTGGTGTCGGCAGTGCTGAGAGGGGCTTTGGGGCTGCTGTGGGAGATGATGCCAGGGCCGCAGCACTCCTGGTGGGCAGCCAGCCATCACCTCCTGGGCACAATAGCCGACATTTATTGGCCGCTTACTATGTGCCAGGCACTGCCTAAGCACTTAATATAATTTATTTAATATTTACAGCTACTCCCAGTTTTAAAGAGTATGCAACTAAGGCACAGAGAGGTAAGATAATTTTCATGGGGTCAGATGGTAAACGTGGAGCCAGGATTTGAACCCAGGCACTCTGACTACTGAGCTTGTGCACTTAAGCACCGTGCTAGTCTGCCTGTGTTTGGTGTGTCTGAAGGATGTCATATTTTTGAATCCATTTTGCTTCATTGATAATGGGCCCCAAGAAAGAAGACAGCAAGTGTGGTAGGCCACACACATGGCCACAGTACTTTGCAGCTCTTTCCGTCATGAGTGAAGTCCATTCACCCACCACTCATGTTTGGCCTGCCTTGTAACTTACTTTGACAAAGAGACTGCGGTGGAAGGGAAGATGCATCCATTCCAAGCCTGAGGCTCAAGACGTCTTGGTAGCGTTTGCTCTTCCCATCCTTGGAAGCCTACTGCCATTGGAAGAAGCCCCGGGTAGGCTAGCCTGCTAGATGAGAGACACGTGGCCCAGTCACCCTTTCACCCCAGCTGACAGCCTGCCAACCACCAGATGTGTGAGGGAGGCCATCTTAAACCATCCGGTGACCGGCCAGCTCACCACAAACACAGTGAGCCCAGCAGAGCCAAGCCAGGAGAACCTCCCAGCCGACCCACAGAGTCATGAGCAAATAAATGTTTATTGTTTTAAGCTACTGAGTGTAAGCCACTGGGTGGCTCGTTATGTAGCAAAAGATAACTGATACAGCAGGAGACACTTGAAAGAGAAGGAGGCTCTGAAGTTGGAGGCATTCCCACTGGACAGTGTGGATAAGTAGAAACCCTTCGGGCAGGAAAAAAGGATTCAGAGGACAAAGGGGAGAACCGGGAGAGACACTGCCTAGGTCCTTCAGAAACCCAGCACCCCTATTTCTGGCTTCTGTCAGATGGAGGAGTGGCAAAAGGAGAGAAATTCCAGATAGACGGTGGGAAGCCAAAAGCAGGGATTCTCTGCTGACTTTGGGAAGAGATACTCCCCTCCCCCCCACCCCCCAGCACAAGGCAGCTGCCTCTTGACGGATTCAGTGATGTTGTGTGTTGTGCAGAAAGGTCTTGAGAGACTCCCTTGAACTCGCCCAGGATCCTGTGTGCTATGGAAGCGATCCAGATACTCCCGCTGGGCTACTGCAGTGATTGGGACTAGCAATAAAATGCTGTGAACCTCAACTCAAGCAGGATTGTGAGAATGGGAAGTAGAAGGATTGGAGAAAGGTTTAGGATGTAAAGGGGCAAGAAAACTTGGAGCCAGCGGAACTAGAGGATCTGGCCACTGTGGGTGGGGCAGCCTAAGAAACACTGCTTGTCAGAGAACAGAAGGATGCCTGGACGACTAACAGTAGGAAAAAAAGATTAAGCGCTGTTATTAAATGCCATTACCATGTGATATGTACACATTATGGTATAATCATGTCTCCTTGGTGACATTGATGATTTCTTGAAGCCTGCCATCTGCCCTTGTTTTAAGGGTTCCCCTTCCTTGAGGCATTTGCAATTTAAAAAGAATCAAAGCCTGCAGGTAAAGGGATGATACTGGATTGGTAGAATTTCAGGCATCCATTGAAAATGGAACAAGGGTTTTCTCTTATGTTGGCTCCTTCCCTAGGTTCTTGACTTTGGCGTCAGCTACGAAACCACAGAAAGCATCCCCCAGGACCTTGGCGTTGGACTCTTTTGACTCCCTTCCTCCCAAGGTGTCCCACTGTTGCTCTGACTTGGGGGAGCAGGTCTCTCCCTGGCCCTCGCGGCTGCTCCCAGCTCAGGAGCGTGGGAGGTGAGGGGACCCGGCCGGGGGCGGCTCGTTCGGGCCCCGTGCGGCCGCCAGGGGGCGCTGCGCCGCTGCCGAGACGGCGGCCGCCTGGGCGTGTGGCCCGGCGTGGGCACTTTTGTGTTGTTTAGATGCCAGCGTTCGCCGCTCACTCCTTTCTCAAACGTGTTTCTAATTTACCGAGTATCTCTTCTACGGAAAAAACTTGGGGGAAAAAAATGCATGCTTAACGTCTGTGCCAAGGTGGGCAAAAGGGGGTTCTGACAGCAGAAGCAGTTTTGTTCCCGAACCCCCGGGGTCTGGGGCGCGCCGCCAGCAGGGCCCCTCCGCAGCCGCTCCTCCCGCTGGGGCAGAGGCGCCTGGAAACTCTCACGCCCTAACCCCGCCGCCCCGAGAGTCGCGCGCGGAGCCAGCACGCCTGCAGGCGCTCCGCTCCTGAAAACGGGTTCCGTTTCTGGCCGGGCAGGTTCAGACCCGGCGTCCGAGGAGAGGGAAGGATGCCGCCGCACAGAACCGGGCGTGCCCCGCGGAGGGGCCGAGCCTGGGCTCCGGCTTTGCCTGGGCGCTGCCGGCGCCTCCAGGGAGCAGAGGGGCGGAGGGGGCACGGCCCGCCTGCCGGGGGCAGCCTCCGGGCACACGGCGGGTGGGGGAGGCGCGTGAGGAGAGGAGAGCCAGAGTCCGGTCTGATGGGGGTCGCGGGGACGTGGGAACCAACAAGCCTGACGCCTGCAAATAGAAGTCCTCGGGAAAGAGACCTTAAGGCCCATTCTACTGCTGGGAGGTCTCCGGGGTGGGGTCCTGGGGGGAGGAGTGTCTGATTGGCGGCTAGGTTCTGTTTTTCAGACCAGAAAAAAAAAAAAAGCCCAGTCGCCTGGGGAGATGTCTCAGTCACTTTTCTCCAGCAGGAAGCGGCTTCGTGTTAGAGCCTCCTGGGATTGGCAGAGTTAAAAATCCTTTAACCCAGGATGCCTTGGGCCTTTTGTTCAGCCCTGACAATAGAATTGGGTGGAGGGGGCTGGGAAGGCAAGTAGCTGGGTTAGGGATGCACCGTGGGGTGGGGGTATGGGGAAGCTTGTGTTCAGTCACTGGGTGCGTGAAAGCAGTGTGTTTGTGTGTGTGTGTGTGTGTGTGTGTGTGTGTGTGTGTGTAGGGGGAGGGTATGAGGGAGCCCAGGGACACTGGGGCACCAGCTCGTTAACACGTGTATATGAATGCCTGCTGTGTGCTTGGCAAATCCTTAATTACCTAGGGAGACCTTCCAAAACCGGGAACTCAGAATTGGTCCCTAAAAGGTTGGGTAATGGAGTTTTCTTGCATCTGGAATCCAAGGGGGACCAACCTCTGGCTCCCCTGGGCTCCCAGATTCTTCTAGATGTCTTTGTCTTCTAAAATCCTAAGATCCCACGGGAGAGCATATAGTTAAGGACACTCAGAAATGCATACCTTTCCACCAGACTAATCATCCTAAAACCTGTGCTTTCAACATATCATGTCCTTGATCTGTTACCCTTAGGAGTACCCACGATCTCCGATGATTGGGCGTGATGGCATTTAAGTCTTTCCACCATGCAGAATTTTCTTCCCTCACTCCTCATGTATTCTCCCCTGTAGCCAGCCTGGCCCCTCATAGCCCCTTGGGTACACTGTATCTTAAATTCTCCAGCCTTTCTGCAGTTGCCCTCCTGGGACATCCGTTCTCATGTTCACAATCTAGCCAATTGTATCCCTTCTCTATTCAGTTCTAGCATCAGTCAATCAACAAGCATTTATTTTAATGGGAAGAGCAGAGTAGACTCATGACTCACACCTGTAATCCCAGCACTTTGGGAGGCCGAGGCAGGAGGATCACTTGAGGCCAGGAGTTCAAAACCAGCCTGGGCAACAAGGGTCTTCTTTTGTCTCTACAAAAGAAAATTAAAAAAAAAAAAAGAAAGCTAAACTAGAGTATTGTGGTAGAGGGGTGTGTGTGTGTGTGTGTGGGTGCACACGCATGTGGGTACATGTGTGTGGTGGGTGGATGGGTGCTGTTTTATTCAGCCAGGGAAGGTCTTTTTGAGTAGGTGGCATTAGGCCTTTTTGAGTGGGAAGGAGGCAGCCATGTGATGATCTGGTGAAGAGTGCTGTAAGCAGAAGGGAAAGTAAAAACAAAATCCCTGAGGCTGAAATGTGCTCCTGATGCTCAAGAGACACCATGAAGGCCAATGTGGCTGGGACAATATGAGCAAGGAGAATAGAGGGGCCTTGGGGACATAGGTAGTTGAGTCCTCATGGATCAAGGTAAGAAGTGTGGGTTTTATTTTGTTACAGTGGGAAGCCTTTGGAGGGTTACAAGGTGGGGAGTGAAGAAGATGGTTAAGATACTATTGCAAAAGTCCTGGCAGGAGGAGATTTTAAAAACCAGAGTTGTGGCTATGGAGATGGTGAGATGTGATACTGGTTTCTGGGCCAGTTTTGGAGGTGAAAGTAGACAAGACTTACTGATGATCTGGCCCAGGACTAACTAGGTAGATTGGTGCCTATGTTGGGGGTAGAGGTGGATCTGTAATTGTGTTTGGGCCATGTCAAGACCTATCAGACCTCAGGTAAATATGTGTAGACAGCTTCGAGTCTGGAGTTCAGATTTAAATTTGAGAACCCACATGTAGGTAGTCTTCACAGCAGTAGGCCAGAATAACTCCACTTAGGGAGAGAGTCAAGAAAGAAGGTAGAAGATGGCTGAGATTGATGCCACTCCAACCGTACAGAGATCTGGTAGCAGAAAGCCAGCAGAGCAGACTGAGGAAGACAGCCCATGAAGTTGGAGGAAACCAGAAGATGGTGATTACAAGGAACTCGGTAAAGGAAGTATTTTGAGAAAGAGGATGTATCAGTCTGCTGTTGCTAGGTAACAAACAACCACAAAAAATCTCAATGGCATAACAGTAAATATTTATTTGACTCACATAGCTGTGGGTCAGCTGGAGGTTGGCTAGATGAGGCTGATGTTGGCTGGGCAGCTCCAAGCCGCGGTTGAGCTGAGCCTACTTTGCACACATGTCCCTCACTCTCCTTGTACCTCCAGGCCAGCTAGGGCACATTTTTCTCCCATGGTGACAATAAGCACAAAAAAGCAGGTGGAAACATAAAATGCCTCTAAAGGCCTAGGTTTGGAACTGGCACCATGTCACTTCCTCCTACATTCCATTGCCAAAATAGGTCATGTGGCCAAGCCCAAAGTCAAAGGGCAAGAAAGTACAGTATAGTCTACTTCTAGCAGGAGGGATAGATCCGACTGCAAAGTCGGATCAAAAGGGAGAGGGATAGAGCAAGGAATAACAAGAAATAGGACCAATAATTCGGTCTTCTGCAGAGAGAGTGATCAAACACATTCAATGCCACTAACAGGCTGGATGAATAGAGGACAGTAAACTGGCCACCAATGTGACCTTAAGATGTAGGTCATTGGCATCCTTGATAAGAGCTATTAAAACAGACAGCTAGGGATAAAAGCCCAGCTGGAGTGGGTGGAAGTGAGAGTAAGACGTGTGGAGGTGGAGATGTCAGTGTGTAGACAACTCTTTCAGGAACAGTCGCTCTCAAGAGGGGCAGAAAAATGGTATAATAGTAAGAAGGGGATATGAGGCTAAGGCTTTAGAACTTTTACAGTCCTGTTTAACTTCCATGGAAAGGCTCCAGTAGAAAGAAAGAAACTGATGAACATAACAGAAAGGGGATAATTGTGCTGGCAAAAGGGGACGGGCCCCAGGCACAGATGGAGGGCTCAGCCATGGATGGTGGGCAGAGAGAATGCAGAGCTATAGGCTTTCTGGAGGCTTTGGAGGGAGGGAGGAAGATACGGCAATAGATCGTACCTACTTTCTCTGTGAAGGATAGTCTGAGATTACAGTGAGAATGAAAGAGGAAGGGGTGTTGAGAATATGCAGAGTAGAGAGGGAAAAGGAATTTTCTAAGTAACCGTAGTAGGATTGTTCAACAGTTCAAATGCCTGTTTGAAATTTATTGCCAGAAATTTGAAGTGAGTCCCTCCAGAGTAGCTGGCCGATTTTCTTTAGTGGTGTGAAGTAAACAGTTTGATTTAACCACAGCTGGGTTTTTGCCCAGTGAATACAATGGAGAGAGACCAGAGCAAGGAAGGTAAGAATGTTTGCCAGGGAGATTTCATGTGCTGGAGCATGGAGTTTCAGCTGGCTGAGAACAAAGGCCCGAGCGGAGAGTTGTCATGAAAAAAACAGGAGAGTCATGGAGTAGAGGTCTCAGATGGGAAAACTACTGAGTCCCAGAACTAACGTAAGTTACCTGGAGGACTGACAGGTGAAGGGATCTTTGGATCTGAGACTTTAGAGATGGTGTAGACATTTATGGTTCCAAGGTCTAGGATCTGACCAGGAGGCTGAGGCGGGGCAGGAGGAATATTCTGCTAGGGCTAAGGATGTTAACAGTCTTAGCGATCAGAGTGTTGGGTGGGTCATCAGCAGATGCTGAAGTCACTAAAAATGATGATATGGGAGGAGAAAGAACTTGATATTAAAATAATCAAGGGATGGGGAAGTGACGAGGAGAGTGATAGATGACATTAGGAGGGGTGTTTGGTGTTTTTTTTAATTAAATATTTTTAATTTGTAATACTTTTTATAGTAGTTTCAGATTCACACAAAATTGAGTGGAAAATACAGGGTTTCTATATATCCCCCCTCCTGGGAGCAGTGTTGTGTCGCCCCCCCCCCAACATTCCCCATTCCTCACCAGCATTTGTTACAATTGATGAACTTAAGTGAGACATTGTTATCACCCAGAGTCCATAGTTTACATTGACGTGAATGCTTTATTCTCTCTCTTTCTTTCTTTCCTCTTTCTTTCTTTCTTTCTTTCTTTTTCTTTCTTTCTTTCGACAGAGTCTCACTGTGTCACCCAGGCTGGAGTGCAGTGGCATGATCTCAGCTCACTACAACTGCCACCTCCCAGATTCAAGCAATTTTCCTGCTGCAGTCTCCCAAGTAGCTGGAACTACAGACATGCGCCACCACGCCCGGCTAATTTTTGTATTTTTAGTAGAGATGGGGTTTCACCATGTTGGTCAGACTCGTCTTGAGCTCCTGACCTCGTGATCCACCTACCTCGGCCTCCCAAAGTGCTGGGATTACCATCGTGAGGCACCATGCCTGGCCTGCTTTAGTCTTACTTTACATTTCTTTTGCTGTTGTACACTTTGTAGGTTTGGACAAATAGATGATGACATTTATCCACCATTATAGTATCACATCCAGTAGTTCCACTGCCCTAAGAAGCTGGACTTTTGAAAGAGGAAGGAGAAACCGTTTAGAAACTTCAGTGGTAAATGAGGACAGCTTCAGTCTCTGAGCTGCATGGATGGAGGGAGAAAAGAGCCTCCACTGGTGAGGGCTATAGGGCAGCAGCATCCTGGGGGCAGGTGGGCTTCTGGAAGAAGAAAGTGAGGATCCTGGTCTTGGGGGAGCTTGAGAGTAGAGGCCTGGGGTAGGATTTGGGAGGGCAGGCAGGGTGGAGGCGGGGTTGGCTGCAGGGTGCTCAGCAGTGTGGGGTCGGGCACGGGTGCTGTGGTGAGTGGGATGGCCAGGGCAGGTGGCTGACCCAGGAGGGAGGTGGCAGGTCGGGCACCCTCACCTGGCCCTGTTGTGGAAGCTTTCCAGATGACTTTGGGGAAAAACAGGCTTCTCTTTCCAGGAACTCCTCTAAATTTGGTTTTTCGTGGTTCTCGGGCCTGATTCTCTCCTTCCCGGTGTCTCCAGAGTTCTTCTTCTGGGTGGATTTCTTATGTCCGCAATTAGAGGAAAGTTTGGGCAGGAACCCCCGCTCTACCATTTTGCCCCCGCTCAAGTCCGGCACAGCACTTGACACATCATGTTTGTTGATGGCGTTGGATACAACTGCGGTCTGGTTTCCCTTCATGGCCAGGAATCCAGGAATGCACCCGCACCCCCACCCCGCGGCCGCCTCGCCTCCAGGGCCAGCTGCTGTGCTGGTCCCCGGTAACCCGACGCCGGCCGCTTCCCCTTCTTCCCGGGGGCTGCAGCTGCCAATGGCCGAGGCCCGGGCCTCCTCCTGGGCCTTGGGCCCCTCTTGGCGCCGCCCCCGCTAGTCTGGAGCGGGGCAGTCCGAGGCGGAGGGCCTGCAAACGCCCGAGCACTGCCCGGCTCCTGTTCCCAGCCCCCGCCTGCCACCCTCTGCGGGTCTCGGCTCCGACCCCGCCGGGACGCCTCTGCTCCCTGCCTTGAGCCTAGGAGGCCAGGCTACTGCCCCAGGGAGCCTGGGCAGTCACAGATGGCGGCCCCCAGAGGGACACGCCAGGGCCTCTCCCAGCCCGGGAGCCAGGACACTTGGCTCTGCCCCCTCTCCACTGTTTGACCTGCCGGGAGACCTTGGGTGGTCCAAGAGCCTCCAAGCCTCAGTCTCCTCATCTGTAGCTGGGGCTAGGCCATGCGCATCTGAATGGAGTGATGCGAGGGTGAAGGGTGTGAAAGTCTCCCTGTGTTGCCAAGGGGTCAAGGTCAAGCCCAAGACGCAGTGGCCGCCAGCAGCTGCCCCGCCTGCGGCAGATGCAGAACCGCAGCTCCTCCCGCCACCATCCAGGGAACTCCCTAGCTCCAGGGGAGGAGCCTAACAAGGGCACTTGGCTTTCCTCCACAATCCCCGGCACGAGGCATTTCCTGCAGCTCCTCACTTCCAATGTAGAAATCAGCTCCGCGTTTCAGCAGCCCTGGGAGAGGAGGCTGGAAATAGATGCTAGGCCAGCAGGATGGTGCACAGACGGGACGCCTTTCAGCTGCCTGTTTCATCTCCCCTACAGGATACTCGCTAGGGTGTCAGAAGTGTGTTAGAGGAAGCACTCACTGAGTTACCTTCTGTAGGCTGCAAATACTGATGTATTTATCTATACCCTGGGTCACGGTACCCAGAAGAAAAGCAAAGGAGAGCTCAGAAAATACATTCTCGTCTCAAAGAGGAGGGAAGAGAAGAGAGGATGTCTTTGTCAGTCTGCATTATGCTAACATTCACAGGCCGGGCACGCTGGCTCACGCCTGGAATCCTAGCACTTTGGGAGGCTGAGGAGGGCAGATCACGAGGTCAGGAGATCGAAACTATCCTGGCTAACATGATGAAACTGTATCTCCACTAAAAATACAAAAAATTAGACCCTGTCTCTACTAAAAATACAAAACATTAGCTGTGCATGGTGACATGTGCCTGTAGTCCCAGCTACTCGGGTGGCTGAGGCAGGAGAATCACTTAAACCTGGGAGGCGGAGGTTGCAGTGAGCCGAGATGGCGCCACTGCACTCCAGCCTGGGTGACAGAGTGAGACTCCATCTCAAAAAAAAAGAAAAGAATTCACAGCCTCCCCTTGCCCCCTATGATGGCAGGGCATGGGTCACCTATGGTGTTGAGGACATATGAAGGTCCCTGAGTTCTTCACTTCTCTACCCATGTCCTGAACAGTCTCCCAAGTTGGCTCCCAGAACCTGCAGCCTTAGCTCACATCAACAATGTCACAGGGGTAAACTGCTCTCACTTCCCTGAGCTTGGACTTCAGGGCCTGGCAGCCCCCTCAGGTCCTCACCCTGGATGAATCTAATGGCAGGAAGTGACTGGGGAGTCCCTGAGCAGACAGAGGCGCCCACCGACCTAGGCCTTATGTTCCTCTGAATTCTTTTGGTTCCAGACCTTTTTGGCCTTGCCAAGCCCTATATGAAAGATCAGAGCAGCTGGAACTTTCTAGCAGGAAAAAGTGCCAGGTGTTGAGCAGGTCCCAGTCTGACTTAGAAGCAGTTCGGAGCTGGGGCTGTTGGCAGTTGGCATTCTTGTCTTTGGTTGGCCTCACAGACATGCAGGAATTTCTTGCTTTTGGAAGGGAGTGCCACCCCTGATGCTGGGCTGGAGCTGAAGAAAACCCAGGACATGGGGCTTGGGTCGAAAACTAGAAGCCCCACTTCCACCCCAGCACAAAGACAGTGACACAAAGGGCCTCCCCCGCTGGCCAAGCAGGAGGGGACGGGCTGCCAGGGGAGGGCTGAGACTGTCACCCAGTATAGGGCCAGGCAGCTGCAAATGAAACACAGGCCCAGAAGGCTCAGACAGGCATTCAGTCTTTCCCAGAGCCAAGAAATCCTGGCTAGAAACTTGACTACAGAGCGAGGAAAGGCACCGGGAAATACTTGAAACCAGGAGAGACCCCTGGTAATGCTGGACTTCTGACAAGCGAGGAGTCGGGCCAAGTGCTTCTTCCCGCCTGGCCCAAACACAAAAGCTGAGCTGGCCAGAGAGGTCCCAGGGGAGGTGGGAGAGCCGCTTGGGAGGGACCCAGCAAGAAGAGGAAAGCAGGCAGCCGGGTGATTTTTTACCCTGCTCAGACCTCAGAGTTCTCGTACAGCAAGTCTGCAGAACAGGGTCTCCCACTGGCTTCACACGCACAGCCAAGGCCACTCCAACCGCTGGAGGCTCACTTGAGGGGGCAGCATGGGGTCACCAACACTTCAGTGGCCAGGCTGCATGGTGCATGGGTCAGCTTCCCTATGAGGAAGGGGAGTTTGCAGGGAAACTGTTTGCAGAAAAGCTGTTTCTACTGTGGAGGGTCTGACCTTGGCCCCTGGAGCAAACTCAGTCCTTAATCATGTGTTCAGGCTACTTTATTTTAAATGAATTTGCACAGTAGCACATTAAGAGTAAAAGTCATAAACCTACAAAAGAATAGTCTTTTAAATTATCCTGTGTTGAGGATTGGATTCTGCATCTCAATTCTCTTTATCTTTTGCTAGATCTTGAGAAAAAAGAATAAAAAGAAATATGCTGAAGTATGATGACTTAAAAAAACATCTCTGAATATAAAAGTAGAACATACTCTATAAAAAGAAATTCAGACAAAAATATAAAGAAGGGAACAAAAATCACATGTCACCACATCACCAGTGATAGCCCTGGTAGCATTTTTGTATATTTTTCCCATACTATTTTCTGTGCATACAGATACATGCTTTTAAGTGAGATAAAATTGTTAACGTGGTCATGCTCTCAGCATTCTTCCTGCCCCTGCCTACTGAAGAAAATCCTGAATTTGCCTATTTGGTTTCCCTTCACTTCTCTCTTCTACAGAGAGGAACAATTATGACTTGCTGAGAGGAGCTCAGCTGATCTGCACAGGGAAGGAATGGAATGGAACGGGGAAGGAAGATATCCAGGCAGGGAAAAGCCTTATGGACGGGAGTTCCGCAGGGTTTTCAGATGTTAGCACATTTGAGGCTCTCTAGATAATTGGGTGTGGAAGAAGGGGCTTCTGAGATGAGCTAACGTGGCTATGACCAGAGCCCTTTTAATGTTCTTCCAAGTATGTGATTAAATAATGGAATTTATTATGTATTAATTTTGGGCACTAAACTCTGCATTAAGTCTATAGAGAGACTGAACCCTATGGTCTTCCCTCTGAGCTACAAGAATTATGTTTTTAAAAGATAGGGTCATACTATATTTGCTTTTACTTAAAAAAAAACTTTTAAATTTTAATTAATTTATTTATTTTTGAGACAGAGTCTCGCTCTGTCACCCAGGCTGGAGTGCGGTGGCTCAGTCTCAGCTCACTGCAACCCCACCTCCTGGGTTCAAGCGATTCTCCTACCTCAGCCTCCCGAGTAGCTGGGATTACAGCTACATGCCACCACAACTGGCTAATTTTTGTATTTTTAGTAGAGACAGTGTTTCACCATGTTGGTCAAGCTGGTCTCGAACCTCCTGACCTCAAGTGATCCACCCACCTCGGCCTCCCAAAGTGCTGGAATTATAGGCATGAGCCACTGCCTGGCCTTTTTAAAAAATTTTTAAATTTACCATTATACTAATGAGGATATATTTGGTTCTTATATTATTTTTTTAAATTAAATCTCACTTTCAATAAATACAGATATGCATTATCCTTTGAAACAGCTACATGGTAATTTTTCTTCTGTCTTCATCATAATTATTTAACCCCCAATTACTGGTTTTTGTCGTTGTTGTTGTTTGTTTATTTTTAGAGACGGAGTCTCACCTTCTTTCCCAGGCTGGAGTGCAGTGGTCCAGCCTCAAACTCCTGGACTCAAACAATCTTCCCAACTCAGCCTCCTAAGTAGCTGTGGCTATAGGTGCACACCACCACATCTGGCTTTTTTTTTTTTTTTTTTTTTTTTAGACTGAGTCTCGGTCTGTCATCTAGGCTGGAGTGCAATGGTGCAATCTTGGCTCACTGCAACCTCCATCTCCCGGGTTCAATAAATTCTCCTGCCTCAGCCTCCAGAGGAGCTGGGATTACAGGTGTGTGCCATCAGGTCCAGCTAATTTTTGTATTTTTATTAGAGAGGGGGTTTCACCATGTTGGCCAGGCTGGTCTCAAACTCCTGACCTCAGGTGATCCATCTGCCTCAGCCTCCCAAAGTGCTGGGATTATAGGCGTGAGCCACCACACCTGGCCACATCTGGCTATTTTTTAAATTTTTGTAGAGATGGTGTCTCATTATGTTGTCCAGCCTGGCCTCAAACTCCTAGCTCAAACAATCCTCCCACCTCAGCCTCCCAAAGTTTTGGGGTTACGGGTGTGAGCCACTGCACCTGGCCAACCCCTCCTCTGTTGATGCCCATTTATGCTGTTTCCCAGTTGATAAATGGTTACCCAAGGTCATCCTCATGTGCACAGACCTTTGCATCTTGCTGAATTTTTCTTTAGAATATATTCCTAAGAGCCTCCATGCAGAGTTAAAGGATAAAAACAATCGGAATTCAGTGCAGTGCCAAGTTGCTCTCTGGAAAGCAAAATTAACACAACGACCTCCAGGGTTGGGTCTCTGCTCCTGAGTGTAGTTGTGCTGCCCAGGAAGGTCCAAGTGGGCAGAGATGCTTAGGGAAGGAGCGGAGGCTTCGCATATGGTAGGGAAAGAAGGGAGGCTCTTCCTGGGCGGAGGGCAAGAAAGGCCAGCGAAGGCTCTATGGAGGGTTCATTTTGCTACCCAGCATTCTTTCCTCCTGGGAATCACCTTTCCTCATTCCTTAGAGATCATTCAGTCCATGAGATTTGGGTGGTGTTGACCTCACACGTTGCCTCTCACTCCAGCGTGGGCTAGCCACAGAGGTGACTACGTAGCTTAAGCCAGATCACTCAGAGGACTCCATACCCTGGAGTCCCTGGAGATTGGACCAAGGATATGTCTATATCTGCATGTCCACATGACCCACTCCAGGAAGCAGCTTCCTCTCTTCTTTACTCAGCCTCATGTGACACCAGAACTGGCAGTGTCCCTCTCCTCCCACACACAAGGGCTGCGGGGATAGAGACAAAACCCTGACAGCACTGCTGAACTGCAGGATACAGCCATGTCTCAAGTCAGCAGGATTCATCCTGGACTTTGCAGTTACACACGAGCCCATATACTTCTTCTCCCCTGCCAAATTTTCATTCGATTTTATTTTTTAAGCATTGAAAAAGAAAAAGCAAAAAGAGCCAGGCATTGGCGTGCATTCCAGCAGTTTCTCTGTCTGGGGGTGGGAAGTAGAGTTTTGGGGAGAGGATGGCTGAGGTGGGAGGATTGCTTGAGCCCAGCCTGGGCAACATAGTGAGACCCTGTCCCCGTCTCAAAAACAAACTAACAAAAAAAAGCATTGGATTTTTTTCTTTTTCTTTTTCTTTTTTTTTGAGATGGAGTCTTGCTCTGTCACCAAGGCTGGAGTGCAGTGGCGCAATCTCGGCTCACTGCAACCTCCACCTGCTGGGTTCAAGTGATTCTCCTGTCTCAGCTTTCTGAATAGCTGGGATTACAGGCACCCACCACCAGCTAATTTTTTATATTTTAGTAGAGACGAGGTTTCACTATGTTGGTTAGGCTGGTCTCAAACTCCTGACCTCAAGTGATCCACCTGCCTGGGCCTCCCAAAGTGCTGAGATTACAGGTGTGAACTACTGCGCCCGGCCGGTTTCTTTTCATTCACGTAACACAAAATTAATCATTAACCATTTTAAAGTGTGCAGTTCAGTGGCACTTACATTCACAAGGCGGTGCAACCACCACCTCTACCCAGTTGAAGATATTTTCATCATCCTAAAAGGAAACCCCATACTCATTAAGCAATCACTTCCTCTTTCCCCTTCCCCTCAACTCCTGGCAACCACTAGTCAGCTTTCTGTTTTTAAGGCTGCAATTCTTCTGGAATGTGGCTTTACCAACTCTGAAAGTTTCATATAAATGGAATCATAAAATATGTAACCTTTTGCATCTGGATTCTTTCACTTAGCATGATGTTTTCAGGCTTCGTTAACATGGTTGAATGTTTAAGTACATCATTCTTTCTTGGGGCTGGATACTATTCCACTGCATAGGTACACCACCTTTTGTTTACCCATTCATTAGTTGATGAGCATTTGGGTTGTTTCTGCCTTTGGCTGTTAGGATTTATGCCACTATGAACATTCATGTACAAGAATTTGAATACCTGTTTTCAATTTTGGGGGGTACAGACCTAGAAGTGGAATTCCTGGATCATTTGGTAACTCTGTGTCCATGCCTTCCTTTTCTAGTGTAAGCTAGAGTGCAGTGTAGTTCTGTCCTGGACAAACAGAGGAGTCCTGACTTACTCAGGCCTTGAAAGAGGAAGCAGCCAGGCACGGTGGCTCTCGTCTGTAATCCTAACACTTTGGAAGGCCAAGACAGGAGGATTGCTTGGGCCTCGGAATTCAAGACCACGTGGGGCAACATAGTGAGACCCTGTCTCTACCAAAAATAAAAAATAGCAAGGCATGGTGGTATGCACTCGTAGTCCCAACTACTCAGGTGGCTGAAGCAGGAGGATTACTTGAGCCTGGGAGGTCGAGGCTGCAGTGAGCCATGATTGTGCCATTGCACTCCAGCCCAGGTGACAGAGCAAGACTCTGCCTCAAAACAAAACAAAACAAAACAAAGAGGAAGCAGCACGGCTAAAGTGGGGAGCAGTGAGGACAGTGCTCTGCCCAGAGAGAGTGTGAAGCCTCAAGATATGGGAAGCAGAGCAGGGAGGAAGCGCTTTCTCCAGTGGGAGTGAGTGGCATATGAGAAGGTGGTGTTTTCTGAACAAGCAGAGGACCGTATTGTCCAGAAGACCCAGGGAGAAGAGGCATCTTAGAGCAGTTATTTGGCAACCTAGTCTGTGGACGGAAATGCCCTCTCCTTCCTCTTTTTCTTCCCCGCCCCCCCCCCACCCCGACTTCTTGCCTGTGCAGAGATGAACCACTGGGGAGTAAGCTGGGTGGAAAAGAGCACATTGTCATTTTTAAGTGAAAGGTTTTGTTCCACTCTGTGCCTCTCACAGCTCTGCCAGAGGTTTCTCCATTCTGGTGAGCCGCAGGTCAGCCTTCAGGGCTGTGTTTGAGGGTGGCCAGCCATCTTCAGCTATGTCTGCTCTGCCTGGGGGAGGCTCCCCCTTTTCTAAGCTAGGTTGGGACCTTCCAGGTGTCGTGAAGACCCCGAACTAGCTTAGAAAAGAAATGGTTGGAGTTTCTGCTCCTGTTTTTTCATCCTCACTGCCCATCACTCTCTGCACTCCTGATGTTATTAGTCCATTTGGGAGTGATCAAACCAGGACAATTGAAATCCATGTTTTTGCTCACTCTGAGGACAGTTCCCTTCAAGGTCAGGCTGACATCCTCACTGTGGAACGCGCTATGGTGGAGAGTGGTTCTACTCAATTCTCTTCATGTTGAGTGCCTTTTGTGTGTGTCGTGCTGGGCCGGGGCCTGAGCAACTGGGGAAGAGGAGAGGGGCAAGGACGTAGGGTTGCAGGCACTAGAAACTGAGGCCTGACCCTGAGGAGCATGGACACGTGTCTCAGTGAAGATGGACAGGTACCCAGAGGAAGCAGGTGGGGACATTCAGAAGAACAGACAAAATCACAAAGGTAGGGGGAGTTTTAGATCCCTCTAGCACATATCTGTGAGTATAATATATGTTTTCAGTTTTTAACATAATACCTTCACATAGCCTGGAAGCTGAGACCTCCTGCCAGTAGCCAGCACCAACTTGCCAGTCACGTGGGGAGCCTCTTGGAAGCAAACCTTCCAGCCCCAGTCAAGCCCTCGGATGTCTGCAGCCTCATAAGAGACCCTGAGAACTGTCAAACTAAGTTACCCCTGAAGTTCTGACCCATAGAAATGGTGTGAGATAGTGTTTTTTTATTAAAAAAAATTTTTTTTGAGACCGCGTTTCTCACTTGTTGCCCAGGCTGCAGTGCAGTGGCGTGATCTCAGCTCACTGCAACCTCCACCTCCTGGGTTCAAGCAATTCTCCTGCCTCAGCCTCCAGAGTAGCTAGGATTACAGGTGTGCACTACCATACCCGGCACATTTTTGTGTTATTAGTAGAGACAGGGTTTCACCATGTTGGCCAGGCTGGTCTCGAACTCCTGATCTCAGGTGATCCACCCACTTCGGCCTCCCAAAGTGTTGGGATTACAGGCGTGAGCCACCACACCTGGCCAAGTGTTTTATTATTAAGTGGCTTCATTTTGGGGTGATTTATTGCACAGTAATAAAGAACTAATCCATAATGCTTGCTGTTATTATTTTCTTGGGTCACCATCCCCAAGCAAAGAAGCTAAGGAAGGAGATGTCCTGTGCTATGCTGTGAACAGTGGGGATTGTGTGTGTTGGCAGTTGGGGGGGTGGGGGGCGTTTAGGGAGAGAGTCTCACTATGTTGCCCAGGACTCAAACTCATGGGCTCCAGTGATCCTCGCACTTCAGCTTCCCAAGTAGCTGGGATTACAGGTGTGTACCACCGCGGCTGCCTGTGAACACAAGCCTAGTGTTAATAGCTAGGACTGCCTTGCTCTTGGGTTGTATATGATGAACTCAGGATCATCAGGCCATGTTATAAAGCTTCCTTTAAGATGAGAAGTTTCACACCAAGTGAAGTGTGCTTCAGAAGCCAGCAGTCTCGGGAGGAGATGCCTGGGCTGGCAAACTTTGCTCACAGATGACCTCAAGTGCTCAGGTAACACACTCATCAAAATGAGAGTGATGGGGCTATAGATCTAACACAGTTCTCATGGCTGGGAATTGACTGAGAACTTTCATTAGAAAAAGCTAGTCCCAGCCACAGGTTCATTTGGGTCAGGCCCATGTTGCCAGAAGGTAGAAGCTTCAGTCCTCCCCATGAAAATGAGGCAAAAACCTCTGCAGTATTTTCCAGCAAAACAAGTTTCCTTCCCTGTCATCATTAGCTGGACAGAGGTGTGGGGCACAGGCAGCTGTCTTTCATCAGCTAATGTGAGCTCATGTCCAAGAAGTCCCCACCCCTCTCTCCTCTGAGTACCTGAGATTCTGGGAAATGAGCTCTATTTTAAGCCTCTGGGTTTTCCTTGTCATTATGAGCACAGAACTCCTTGGAAATAGGTAGCCACAGGGGAGCTGAAAGAAGGGAAGATGAAGTGAGAACCACATAGCCCAAGACTTCAACTTGAAAACTCTGGAATCCTTCATCAGTAATCCTCTCATCAGTCACCCTTAGAGACATTAACTATCTTTGGGTAGGGGCTTCTCTCCGCAGTGGAATGGTTAATGGATCCGAGCTCCTTCCCTGTAAGAAGTCTGATATAAAATACTTCAAGAGTGTGTTAACACTTCTGTATTTTTTTCAGCCAGGAGCAGTGGCTCAAGCCTGTAATCCCAGTACACAGGGAGGCCAAGGCAGGCGAATCACTTGAGGTCAGGAGTTCGAGACCAGCCTGGCCAATATGGTGAAGCCCCATTTCTACTAAAAATACAAAAATTAGCCAAGCATGGTGGTGGATGCCTGTAGTCCCAGCTACTCGGAAGACTGAGGCAGAAGAATCGCTTGAACCCGGGAAGCGGAGGGTGTAGTGAGCAGACAACATGCCACAGCACTCCAGTCAGGGTGACCAGAGTGAGACTCCATCTCAGATGTATATGTGTGTATATATAAACACACGCACACATGTACATATATACAGACACACACACATGTACATATACATATGTATATGTACATACATACACACACATGTACATGTATATGTACATGTGTGTGTGTATGTATGTGTATGAGTCTCACTGTGGTCACCCAGGCTGGAGTGCAGTGGCATGATCTCTGCTCACTACATATATACATATGTATACACATATATGTGTGTGTATATATATTGGTTTTGTTCCATTGAAACAGATATTCAGCACTGTCTACCTCTCAAAGGCTGTAAAGGGAAGTAGTTGAGAAATGACCACTTTCCAACCTTCCCAGGCCCCTTGGGAAGAAAGGACATAACATTTGGGTTCAGATTTTTTAAGGCCCAAGTTATTTGCTAGTCTTCCTTCCTCTAGCCAAAGCCCATAGGTAGTAAACAAACTCAAGTCAATTGGATTCTTACATGCCTTCCTTAAGCATTTCATGAAGGATGCTTTTTGGATTAATGGCTAATATCGACTTCCACTTCCCAAAGGAAATTGAACATTTCCATACAATTCCCAAAGGGTAAATGAAGAAACCCGTGTTGAGAAAGTTAAATCTGGATTTCTGAGAAATAACCATAGTTTGTGTGGGAGGGTCTCCTTGGCCTCCACTCTCGTGCTCCTTGAGTGCCGTAGCAAAAGGGTCAACTGTGTGTGAATGAGGTGCCCCAGCAGCAACTTTAGACAAGGCTGGCAGTGAAAGACAAGCAAAAATGAAATCAAAGTAAAATGCTACCAAGGCTTCTATTGCCATTTGTATCATATTACCCTTAATGATTTGTAATTTTACATTTAAAGTTTGGCAGGCACCTTGACTTTGAATAAGTGTCTGTTACCCCAAGGGGCTATGGCAAACTGTGTCTGCAGCCCACAGTAAGATCCGGAGTGGGGCTGTCCACACTGGAGTGCAGCTATCCAGGTAGGTAGTGCCACCAGCCTGAGGTCATTCCTTCCTCCTTGGCATGAGGTTGCCCTAGGTTGGCACTTATCATGGTCACTGCTTTGATGACTGTCATCCTGCCCAGTGCTTTAAGCAACCACCTTCCACAGACTCCCATTTCATACTGTGGAGAAAGCATCTAGTGCCTTGCCTTCCCTCCCTCAGTGCCCTAGCACTGTCTGGTGAGTGGCACTAAAGGATCATCCCTTGGTTCCTGGCATCTAGAAATCTACATATACTTAAAAACAGCAAGATACTTCCCCAGATTGAATCTCTGCAGGTTGAAAAGTAGGATGGATTCCAACTAGAACACCACCTCCCTAATCCCACACACTTTTTTTTTTTTGAGATGGAGTTTTGCTCTTGTTGTCCAGGCTGGAGTGCAATGGCACCATCTCAGCTCACCACAACCTCTGTCTCCCAGGTTCAAATGATTCTCCTGCCTCAGCCTACCAAGTAGCTGGGATTACAGGCATGCACCTCCATGCCCAGCTAATTTTGTAATTTCAGTAGAGACGGGTTTCTCCATGTTGGTCAGGCTGGTCTCGAACTCCCGACCTCAGGTGGTCCGCCTGCCTCGGCCTCCCAAAGTACTGGGATTACAGGCATGAGCCACCGCGCCCGGCAATCCCACACACTTTTAAGGGACTAGAGCCTGAGGAGTGTTCAGAGATTATCACAGAACATTCTCGTCCTTTTATTGGCACCTGAAACCTCTTTAGAGCAATCGACTATACAGAAATTCAGCCAGAAGGAGAGCACAGGCAGAAGCAGCCTGAGCTATTTCTTCCCTGAACACATACTATGCACACTGACCAGTACAAATATAGCTAAAAGAAATGACTATTACATAAAGTTCCTAGCCAGTGTCTGGAGCATAGTAAGTCCATCAGTCAGCTCTTCCTATTTAACAAATCTTCCCTAAATTTAGTGGCTCAAAACAACCATTCTTTAGCTCACAATTCTGCAGTCCGGCATATTTCTACCAGCTTGCTCATGCTCAAGGCCAGCTGCCTGGTGGGCTGGGGCCTGGCTAGACTAGGACAGCCTCGGCAGGGGCAGCTTCTCTGTGCCTCTCATTCTCCAGCAGACTAGCCCAGGCTTGTTCACACGAGTTTCCAGAGAGAGAAGTAGGCAAGAGCTTCAGAACCGTACAAACAAGGTCCACTGCATTCTCCTGGCCAGAGCGAGTCCCTGGGGCATCCCCAATGGAAGGAGCGGAGACGTTGTCTGCTCCTCTTGATGGAGGAGGGGCACAGAGTCATTTAGCTTAGGGGTAAACATATAGATGCAGTGAAGGATTGTGGCTTTTTTTGCAATCTACCACTGTAGCTCCCAATAAATTCTGTAAATGTGTATAGTTTTTCAGCCATTTCCAAAAGGAATTATATTGGTATGTTAGTTGACAAGCCTAGAATGAAAAGATAGATGGGAAAAGAAGACCATCAGACTGGTAACGAAGGTTGTTAGCCAGGCACAGTGGCTCACACCTGTAATTTCACCACTTTGGGAGGCCAAGGTGGGTGGATCATGAGGTCAAGAGTTTGAGACCAGCTTGACCAACATGGTAAAACCCTGTCTCGACTAAAAATACAAAATTAGCTGGGTGTAGTGGCACATGCCTGTAATCCCAGCTACTTGGGAGGCTGAGGAAGGAGAATTGCTTGAACCCGGGAGGTGAAGGTTGTAGTGAGCCAAGATCATGCCATTGCACTCCAGAATGGGCGACAGATTGAGACTCCGTCTCAAAAAAAAAACAAAAGACAAAGGTTGTCGAAGACCAACACCTTAGTTAACGCGCTTCCTCCCCCAACAGCCAACCCCTCAAAGTGTCCCTCTGCTGGACAGTCGTCCTCCTCCCTCCCCTCAATGTGAGATCCTGGCTGGGTCTCAGCCCAAGACTTACATCCTGCCCTCAGGACATGTGCATCTGGCTGAGACTTTGTCCATCTTCTGGCCTTGCAGTTTTGGTCCCTCGTGAGCTACTCCACTTTTTGATGGAGTCATTTCAGAGTCTCTGGGAAGAATTGAAGCTCTGCTCCAAGAGTTGGGGATGGATTCCCCTGGTCTGGAATATTCCTTTCCCTCTTATTTGGAAGTTAGAAAGTGGGTAGTAACATGGCCGGCGCCTGTGGGATCATCTCTTCCTCCAGGTGGCTGGGTATGTGGAGACAAGCATGAAGAAGCCCAGGTTCTGTCACGACGTTGCTGTTTGGCTCTGTCACATTTTCAGGTGAGGCAAATCCGCGTAGTGATTTCCCTTCAGGAACAGGAACGGCATCCCCTCCTCCCTCTGACTGCACTACAAATGCCATCACACGTATGCAATGCACTGACGACAACTGCATTGTTCTATTTCTTCAGCAGAGCAGACACCATTGGCTTCTTATCTTCACTCAGACAACCCCCTTTTCCATAGGCATCTTCTAGCTAGAGGTAATTGTGTGACACCACACGAACTGACTGTGAGAAATAGGCAAGTTCAGGCTAGTGACACTTCTGGAAAAGCTTGTTTTCCTAATTTTTTAAAAAAGGAGTCGGAGGACTGGCATGCCTTTTGTCTTTCCTCCCTCTTCTTGCCTGGAACATGGATGTGAGACTAGGAAGTACAGCAGCCATCATGTGACCATGAGGACTAAAGTCCTGCACTGAGGATGGCAGAGTAGAATGAAAGAAGCAGCCTGGGTGCCTGATGAGGAGCCGTGCCAGCCTCAGTGTCAATCATTGTGGTTATGATTTTCTCCTGTTTGTAGCCAAATAAATTCCTTACTGATACAGGCAGGGTCCTTGTTGGTTCCAAAGAAAAGTGGATTCACAGAAATATAACTGAAAGAACCATGAATTTCTAAAGAAGTCCCAGAAATAGATCAGTCAGAGAAATTATCCATTTCAGGCAGGAGTTTCTACTGTAAGTTGCTTGGATAGAAAATAAATCAGTATTAAGGAGGTGAGAGTGCGATCACTTGAATCATATTACTCTATCTTATTAAATCTCAGATGCCATCAGGCATAAGGTATAGCATTATTTTACATATCACTATGAGAGAAGAAAATGTTCTCAAGACATATCACTGAATGTAACATGCATCCACCTAAATTTCAGACATTTTAAAATGTGGGAAAAGGGAGGGGCATCTTGGGATTGATGAACTATGGCATATATTTACTTGCTTCCTTGATTCCTGCCTGTTGTCCCCATTAGACCTTGCATTAGACCAGAGACACTGTCTGCTTTGCTCTCTGACAAGTCCTCCGTACCTAGAATTGGGCCTGGCATTGAGTGGGCTCCATAAATATTGTTTAATAAGTTAACATAAGTTCTCGTCCTTGCTTTTCCAGTAACTTCCCCTGCTACCCTGGCCGGAGAAGCATTTCCCTTTCTCTGTACCTCATTTCTCCATAACCTAGCTCAACTGACCCTCACCAGAACAGAAGAAACAAAAAGCCCCAAATACATGCAAAGCAGACCTGTTCTCTGCATCACCATGGCCACGCCTCCCAGGGTCCCAGAGGGCAGGGAGGCCACATCTTCCACCATCCCTAGAAATCTCTATTTCCCTAGAGCCCAACTCCTTCTAAAGCTCTGCAGTTAACCCTTTCCAGGCAACCCTTTTCCAATACTCTGTTTGGGTTACTAAATGTGCTCCCTACAAATGGACTAGGGCCAAGGGATTATGTAAGATCCTTCCAGCAAAGAGATGATATTTTGTAACCTGCCTGAGTTTATTCAGGAAGATGAAATGCACAACATATTTTAAAATAATGTCAGCCTACATCTGTCAGAGAAGTAGTTTTGTCTGACCAAAGCCCTTGAGCTGGTGAGGGACAGGGTTCCAAGTGCCCTTTCTGTGACACCAGCACTGTATTCAGAAGTAATCAAGACGAGAGATTTCAAGTAATGAGTGATGAACCCTTCGCATATATTCCTTCATTGAGTCTTCAACAGAAATTTGTGGGGTAGGAAGTACCTTTATCCCCATCTGAGAAATGGGGAAACTGAAGCACATAGATGTTAAGTAAGTAGCAGAGCCTGGCCTTGAACTCAGGTGGGGAAGCACCAGAGTTTATGTTCTCAACCACTATGCTCTATCGCCTTATAACTGCCTTACGCTGGGCACCTAATTCATGCCAGGCTCTGTGCTTGGCATTGAGGCACAAACAAAAATAAGGCCTAGTTTCGACCCTGGAAGAGTTCTTGCTCTAATGGAAAAGACAAACCTGCTGGCAGAGATGGTCACGAAGTGTTACAGGAACACAAAACAAAGAAAAAAAGGCCCATGCCTGTAGGCAATCAAGGAAGGCTTCACAGAGGAGGTGGCTTTGAGTGGGCCATTAAAGGGAAAATAGGAGTTTCCTAGGTAGACAATGGAGGGCAGGGCATCCCCGAGAGCAGAAGCTTCTTGAAGGCTAGATCTGGGGAGGAAGAAGAGACAGAGGAGCTGACAGAAAGCAGGACTGGAAATTAGGAGGGCCCCATGAGGAGGGAGTTTGCCTGCCTTGGTCAAGGAATCTGAGAAGGGTTTAAACAGTGGAGGAACAGGTTTGCTTTGCATTCTTTATTATTATTATTACACTTTAAGTTCTGGGGTACAGGTGTAGAATGTCCAGGTTTGTTACAGAGGTATACACCTGCCATGGTGGTTTGCTGCACCCATCAACCCGTGATCTGCATTAGGTATTTCTCCTAATGCTCTCACTCCCCCAGCCCCTGGCTTCGCATTTTTGAAAGGGTTCTCAGGTAGTTGCACAGGGAGTGACTGTGGTGAGGAGAAAGAGAACTGCATTCTAGTGGATGGCAAAATTCCTGTTTCCCTCCGTGAGTGACATTGTGAAGTGGGGAAGAAAAGGTAGACAACATGGAGATTAGCATGAGCGTTTTTTTGTTTCTTTGTATGTTTTTGTTTTGGGTTTTTTTTTTCTTGAGTTTTTTTTTTTTTTTTTTTTTTTTAGACAGGGTCTCACTCTGTTACCCAAGCTGGAGTGCAGTGGTGCGATCATGGCTCACTGCAGCCTTGACCTCCTGGGCCCAAATGATCTTCCCACCTCAGCCTCCCAAGTAGCTGGGACTACAGCTGTGTGCCACCACACCCAGCTAATTTTTTAATTTTTTTGTCGAGATGGGGTCTCCCTATTTTGCCCAGGCTGGTCTTGAATTCCTGAGCTCAAGCAATCCTCCTGCCTCAGTCTCCCAAAGTGCTGGGGTTACAGGCATGAGTCACTGCACCTGGCCAAAACTAGCATGTATTAAAACATGTATTTGGCTTTAAGTGTAGGAGGGATGAGCATCTATGCCTACAGTACTCTCACAACCTGGGTAGGCTTTTTTTTTTTAACTGCTCTTTGTGGAGCAGGGTTACCCCATAGGCAGAGTGCCCTAGCCCCATGTGTCCATGTGCATTGACTTGAGGGCCTCTAGCAAGGTTTCTGCTCCCTCTTCTAAAACACTGTGTGTCTGATGCCTGAAGTTCCACTTTCAGAAACTATGCCTATAGGGTATGTGCTGATCTCTCTTCTCCAGAATTTCTCTTTTTTTTTCCAAAATGGTTCTTTTACTTATGTTTTAAATTTCCAAAGTGACATGACCTTCTTATAAAAGAAGAAAACATTAAAACATAACTGGAAGTGTCCTTTATTTCCTCCCAACTCTGGCTTAGACTCTGAGCATCCCTCAATATCCATTCTTGATTCTTTGTTTCGGTGGAAGGGCCCTGATTATATTCTGGGTGACAATGTGTCTTGCTAAAACAAAAACAAAAACAAACCCCTTATTTCTCAGACTTTCTTTCTTTTCCCCTTTTTTTTTTCCAGAAAAAAAACACAGAGCTTTATTATTCTCAACATCAGCGGCAGTGGTAGGACAGGGGAGTGAGTTCTGTTGACTGATAGGGATAGGCGGCTCCTACTTGCAGGCGATAAGCGGGCTCCGCAGGACCACGATGACTGAGTCCCCACGCAGGAACATCTTGGAGATGCAGCGGTCTTTGTTGACCGGCTTGGACTTCTTGCCCTTACCGCTCTTGGGTACCTAGTCCATATCTCCTTCACGTTCTCCAGCACCATGTTGCAGTGCCTGTCCAGGGCCTTCACGTGGCCCAGGAGTTTCTCATTGTTGAGGCAGTTGATGAGCACTTGGGTGTTGTTCTTGACGGACTGAGTGAGCACAGAGAGGGGACCCGTGTTAAATTCCTCGTCCTCTCACTTCTGCAGCTTCTCCAGGGTCATCTCACTCTTGGCTTGTTGAGGAGGCTCATGTGAGTCATTAAGCTCTTGGTTCACTCCCGTTTCCTCTGCGTTGCTGCTGCCTCCATTTCTCAGACTTTCTTACAGCTAAGTGTGCACAACCTATGTGACCAGGTTCTAGCAACGAGATAAGTGCGGGTGTTCTGTGGGACTCCTAATAAGGCTGTTTCACGGGGAAATGACAGCAGGGAGTGGAGGAGCTTATGTCTTTCTCTCCTCCTTCCAGCCTGCAACTCCATGTGATGTAATGACTGGAGCTTCAGCAGCCATCTTGAATCACGAGGTGACCTTGAGGATGGAAGCTGCATACCCAGGTCGTGATCAAGGGGGCCACCATAGCAGTCCTGGACTGCTCACCTCTTATATGAGAAAGAAAAAATTTATATATATACATATACATTGTGCATATGTGTGTGTGTGTGTGTGTGTGTGTATATATATATATATATATTTTTTTTTTGAGATGGAGTTTCATTCTTGTCACCCAGGCTGGAGTGCAGTGGCAGAGTCTCAGCTTACTACAACCTCCAACTCCCAGGTTCAAGCGATTCTCCTGCCTCAGCCTCCCGAGTAGCTGGGATTACAGGTGTCTGCCACCACGCCCAGCTAATTTTTGTATTTTTAGTAGAGACAAGTTTTCACCATATTAGCCAGTCTGGTCTCAAACTCCTGACCTCAGGTGATCTGTCTGCCTGCCTCAGCCTCCCAAAGTGCTGGGATTACAGGAATAAGCCACCGTGTTCAGTCAGAAATTCATATTTTTAAGCTGCTATTATTTTGGATATTCTGCCACATGCAGCTCAACAAAATCCTGCATAATACACCAACCATGCTGGTCTTCGAGAGAAACTAACTGACCCAACAGTAGCGACACCATGGCTGACTGAGCCAGATATGGTCAGCTGACCCCAGTGGAATCATCTGTAGGCTACATGAGCCAGATCCTCCCTCTCAGGAACTGGAGGACACAGAAAGTCTAGCTAATTGGTACTGGACTTAAAAGTCACAGTCACGAGGTATGGGGGCCACCATGTTAGGGCAGCCATTTTATGAGACCATGCGCCAGCTGACAGCTGAATGCAGAGAGCTGTCTGCTGAGAGAAAAGATTAAGATGGACACAGGCAGGAGAGATGAGAAACAAGGAACTCCAGAGAGTGAGGAAGAGTTGGAGGGAGTAGCTGCCTGAGGACTTTCCAGTTCCCTTGAGGCCACACTATACTATCTGCAATCAAGTTTCATGTGAACTCCAGTTCCTGATAAGAAGTCCTCTCCTCCCTTTTTTAAAACTTCAGCCAGCTTGAGTAAGTTTCTGTCTCTTGCAAGAACAGATCCCTGACATAACCTAACATACAGTCCTGTCATTCCCTTTTTCACTTTTGAGGTTCCCCTGTAAGTAACACACACACCAATCATACTTTAGGATCAATTATTTTTGTCATCTTCCCAAGTAGAGGAAGTAAAGGAGGAAACTGACAGGTAATATGAGGTTCCTGGGGGAGGATGCCAAAGGAACGGGAAGTGGCTCTGGCAAGTCAGGGGCAGCCCCTGAGCCCAGCCCAGCTTGTAGAACACTCTCCCTACAGTCTGCAGGGGCTGGCTATAAAATTCCTGGAGAGACTGTTCCAGAGCACGGGGTTTAATATAGAAGGTCAATAATTAGCTGGAAGTATGGTATCTTCAGAGCAGGATCCGTGTCCCATACTTGATTCTGCAGAAATTCAGGATGCTTATGTTTTGCTCTGAGAGATTGCTTGGTTTCTTTATTCTATTTCACGAAAAACTTGCCACAACACACATGAGTAGTTTCTTCCTGTTTCTCATATCCCAGACAATAAACTGTTAACTGATAAGAATGAAAACTCGGCATTCTTAGTTACCTATCTAAACGAGTGGCCCTTAAAAAACTTTCAGAAAGGGCATCAGGAACACCTATACCCATGGCTGGGTGTGGTTGCTCACACTGGTAATCCCAGCACTTTGGGAGGCTGAGGTGGGCGGATCACTTGAGGCCTGGAGTTTGAGACCAGCCTGGCCAAAATGGCGAAACCCTGTCTCTACTAAAAAATAAATAAATAAATAATAGCCGGGCATGGTGGCAGGCACCTGTAAGCCCAGCTACTAAGGAGGCTGAGAGAGGAGAATCACATGAACCTAGGAAGCAGAGGTTGCAGTGAGCAGAGAGCACGCCATTGCACTCCAGCCTGGGTGACAAGAGTGAAACTCCGTCTCAAAAAAAAACAAACCAACAAACAAAAACACCTGTACCCTCAAAGAGCCTCCAAAAGCAAGTGCCAAAGCCACTTTATTTACTTGAACTTGTCTATACTGTTAAATAAAAATGGCAGGAGGCCACTGTTTTGGATTAAGCTCCTGCACGAGGCCCCAACAGACAAGACTAAAATCAAAATAGGTTCACACATGCCAAAGTTCTACTTCACCAAACTAAAAGTAAGCTGTCTGACTTCCAAGAAATAAGGCAACAGCCAATTTCCCAAACAGGCCAGTTATTGGCACAATAAAGTTTCCTCTGCCTTAATCCCTACAGGCAAAAGGTAGCCCGACGTAACGCGATGTTCACTCATCAGTGGTTTCCCTGTTCCCACCTTACAAGGAAAGTAACTTTGAAGAGACCAATATGATTTTTGTTCTTTGTTTTTGCTTTCTTCAGCCTTTTCTGTCTGTAAAGCCAGCGCATTCTCCTCAGTTCATTGGAAAACTTATTCTATTTTATGGAATGAAGGGTTGCCCAATTCTAGAATTGCAACAAAGCCAGTTGAGATCTTTAAACTAAATTTGTAATTTTGTCTTTTTATAATACCCTTTCTCATGCCACGAGGGTTCTAAGGGGGCTCCCAACCTCACATGTCGTCAGTATCATCCTCCAAGCACGTATTCAACGGGGGTTGGGTATATGCAGAGAGCTAGACATAGAACAATGGTGCCGGGCGCGGTGGCTCACACCTGTAATCCCAGCACTTTGGGAGGCTGAGGCAGGTCGATCACCTGAGGTCAGGAGTTGGAGACCAGCCTGACCAACATGGAGAAACCCTGTCTCTACTAAAAATACAAAATTAGCTGGGCATGGTGATGCATGCCTGTAATCCCAGCTACTTGGGAGGCTGAGGCAAGAGAGTCACTTGAATCTAGGAAGTGGAGGTTGAGGTGAGCCAAGACCATGCCATTGCACTCCAGCCTGGGCAACAAGAACAAAACTTCATGTCAAAAAAAAAAAAAAGAAAAGAAATATAACAATGGCTAACATGATAACATGAGTGGGATACTTAGGTCAAGGCATTGTGCCAAGTGATTTACCTGGATTAGTCTGTGAGAAATACTACCATGTTTTATTGAATCGATGATACCAACAATTGTGAGTTACAGCACCATGTACTAGGAAAGAAAAACAAATCTGTCAATTAACTGGAGCATGCAATACCAGTCAGGATATGCTAGTCTGTGCTGTCAAAACACAGGACCCCAATCTCAATGGCTGAAGAAGAAAGGTTTATGCTTCTGTGCCTTAAATGCCCACCGGCTGCAGCTCAGCTCCACATTCTCTTTACTGTGAGACTGGGCCCATGAAACAGCCTCTATCTGGAACTTTGCTGGCTGCTGGGGTGGATGAAAAAGAGCATGAAATGAATGACGGTTGCCTTTGAAAGCTGCAGCCCAGATGTGACAGATGTTGCTGGCTTCACACTCCATTGCCCAGGACAATTTCTATGGCCACCCCAGCTCAGCAGGTGGGATGTGGGCTGCTCTGGTAGGGCACTGCAGTGGCACGATGGTCGATACAGGAGTGGGAGTAGACGACCTCCCCCTGGCATATCAACTGTGAGACAAGCCCAGTTTCAGAGAAATTAAGATGCAGAAAACTGCATATCCTAGAATAGATGAAATAAGGAATATCATCCCCAGTATACAGGTGAGGAATGGAGGCTTAGGTGGGTCATAAAATGTGCTTGAGATCTTAGAGCGGCAGAGCTGGGGCTTCCACCCAGGTGTCACTAACTCTACTTTAAACCACGTCGCTTCCCAGGTGTGGCCTAAACAAGTCTAATAGAGGGTAATTCTCCAGGACCTGACAGATCCTACTATTTTAGGATCTGTCAGGTCTTGGGGAATTACCTAAAATAGTAGCATCTGTCAGGTCCTGGGGAATTACCCTCTATTTCTTAGTAATTTTTTTTTTTTTTTTTTTGAGATGGAGTCCTGCTTTGTTGCCCAGGCTGAAGTACAGTAGCGTGATCTCGGCTCACTGCAACCTCTGCTCCCCGGGTTCAAGTGATTCTCCTGACTCAGCCTCCCAAGTAGCTGGGGTTAAAGGTGCCCGCCACCATGCTTGGCTAATTTTTTTGTACTTTTAGTAGAGACAGGGTTTCACCATGTCTGCCAGGCTGGTCTTGAACTCCTGACCTCAGGTGATCCGCCCACCTCAGCCTCCCAAAGTGCTGGGATTACAGGTGTGAGCGACCGCGCCCGGCCAGTAATTTTTTTTAAACTTCTTTTATTCAAACATGCATTGAGTCAGCACTGTGTTCGGTACAACACTGAAGGCTAGGACTCTAGTTCTCCTAAATAAAATGCACCAGGTCAGCCAGGGGGCAGAAGGAAAGATCCACAGAGGTCAGTCATTAGCTGTGAAGGGAAAGGAGTGTGCTCAGAGGGTAAGATACACGTGACCTCTTCCCATACTGGGCTGGCCCTGGTCATAAATTGTCCCATAAAGAGATGACTGTTTACTCTAGGCAGAGCCCTGGTGGGTGCAAGTCGAGTGCCAAGAAGCAAGTGAGCTGGCTGTTGGAATGTGAGTGTAGGAGGGTGGGAGGGGGAAGTGGCCAGTGGCTTCCACTGAGTCACAGAGGGCTGGGTGCAGAGGCAGCTGGGCTCCACCTTGGCCCAGCAGGAAGGAGAAGGGCAGGAAGAGCAGAGGCGGGTGGGGTGTGGCAGGGAGGGGAGGAGGGCAGGCTCAGGACACAGCAGATCCAGGCTGTGTGTGACCAGGTCTTTGGTATAAATACTGCCCAGGGAAAACCACCCAGGATCCAGGTGGCCACCCAGACGGTCACTTCTTGGGTGTAAATTGGGGTTGCCATGAGAATATCCAGAACCCCCGCTTTTGTCAGGTGTGAAATTCAGAAGCTGCTGGTTGGAGTGTCAAATACGGATCCTGAGAAGTAGAGATTTGGGGTCCTTTAGTTGCCACTCCTCCTCCCAGAGGGAGGGTCTCAACATATTAACAATGGGCAGCACAGTGAGGTGGCTCACACCTGTAATCCCAAGCTACTTGGGAGCTGAGGTGGGAGGATGGCTTGAGGCCAGGAGTTCAAGGCTGCAGTGAGCTATGATCACACCATTGCACTCCCAGCCTGGGTGACAGAGGGAAGCCTTGATACAAAAAAAAAAAAAAATGGGGAAGAATAAGAGAAGCTGAGGGTTAAAGGGAAGAAGAGACAGTAGAATGGCTTGGAGGAGAACGCAGGCAAAATGTAAACATTAACTAAAGCCAGCTCCAGGATGGCATCCCTGGGTACCCACGGTATAGTCTGAATGTGCAGTGGCACCTCTGCTTTGTATAATAACTGGAGAGGAGGTGTGCTGGAGGCCTGTGCGTGTCTTGGGTCTGTCAGTGTAGGCTCCTCCTGAACCCAGAGGTCTGGCAGAAGCTCAAGCTCCCAGGGACCCCCAGAGAGCAGATTCACCCAGGGCACTCTGCCCAGCTGTCACCCAGCCTCCACATGCACGCCCAACCCTCAGACCCACCCTCCAGGGCTGTCTGGCCACTGTCCCTGCTCTTGTCCCTAGAGCCTTCTTTCTTTTTCGTGTTTTGAGGCGGAGTTTCACTCTTACCACCCAGGCCGGAGTGCAGTGCTGCAACCTCCGCCTCCCAGGTTCAAGCAATTCTCCTGCCTCAGCCTCCTGAGTAGCTGGGATTACAGGCACCTGCCACCACACCCGAACAATTTTGTATTTTTAGTAGAGATGGTGTTTCACCAGGTTGGCCAGGCTGGTCACAAATTCCTGACTTCAAGTGATTCACCCACCTCAGCCTCTCCAAGTGCTGGGATTGTAGGCGTGACCCACCGCGCCCTGCCTTAGCGCCTTCTTTCAGGTCATCTTCCTTACCCCGGATGCCCTCTCTCCTCTGTATCCTTAAAGGCCACCCTCCTGGATCACTTCAGCCACCACTGAGCAAGTGCTGTGTGTTCATTGCTCAGGCTCCTCTGCCTACACAGGTGGGGACGGGACCTGCCCTAGCTAAAAGGAAAATGGAGGGGCTATCTTGTCTCATGTAACTGCTCTGAGGAAAGTGCCACACTAGAGCTGGCACTGGGGGGCCCTGGCAGGCCAGCAACTCCGTCTGTCCCTCTGTCCCTACCTGGCTTTCTTCAGTATGTTTTTCTTTTTCTTTTTCTCAAGCTGGCTTCCTGCTAAAGCCAGAATATGCCCCTGGGGCACTCCTAGCTGTCCCCTTACAACCTTGCAGCCAGGAGAAGCCACTTTTCCTCTCATGGCTGATGGCTTTTAGAGGTCAAATCTCAGTGAGGGACTCTGGCTCAGCCTGAAAAACCCCGCTTGTACCCCAGGGGCCAGGGTGGTGAAGTCTGAGTAGAATTCGGAGGGGTGTTGCTGGAAGAGCAGGGCAGTCTGCGGCACACGTTAGCGATGTCGTATCATTCGCTCGTTGTTGCAGGTGTTTGTTAGCTTCAGGCCTCAATTACACTTCTGAATGCCTCAAAAGAGGGGATTCTCTCCTATGCTTATTTTGGGGCCCAGTAAGCAGGCCCTCAAGAGATGTTTGCTGACTGGTTGATTAACCATTAGACAGACAGGCCTGGCCAGGACCACTAATTCCTCAAAATAAACTTATTTGTGAAGCTCAGAGTTGATCCTGAATCTTGGGGATCTTTCAGGCTCTTTAGAAATCTAATATTATCCAGGGAAATGCAGACTTCTGGAGGCTGAGCTGCCTTTAAGAATATAAACTACCTTGGCTGGGCACGGTGGCTCATGCCTGTAATCCCAGCACTTTGGGAGGCAAAGGTGGGCAGATCATGAAGTCAGGAGTTCAAGACTAGCCTGGTCAAGATGGTGAAACATCTCTACTAAAAAAAAAAAAACAAAAAAACAAGTAGCCAGGTGTTGTGGTGTGAGCCTGTAATCCCAGCTATTCAGTAGGCTGAGACAGAGAACTGCTTGAACCCAGGAGGTGGAGGTTGTCGTGAGCCAAGATCGCCCCACTGCACTCCAGCCTGGGTGACAGAGTGAGGCTCCATCTCAGAAAAAAGAACAAAAAAAGGGTAAAAACGACATCTCCTCTCCTTTCCCTCCCACTCCCCCCAGGACAGAGAAGGGTAACTTTTGCAGGGAGGGCACCTTCCAAGGATCTTTGCTCATTTCCCTTCCACCAAGGATCCTGACCTTAAAGGCTGGGATAAAAATTGCCTATGATATGGATGGAGCAGCCCCACTCGCTCAGCAGAGATGATACTAAACATGTAGCTTAGAAGACAGTCAATGGGTTATAGTGTGTCATTTAATCTGTCCATTTGAGGGTGGTCATATATGTGGTTTTCAGCTTTGTCATCTCTCTTATTTCCCTCCAGGTTGCCCAGCAGTGCCTCTGTGTTTTGAGCCAGCCTCCCCTCCTGACCTTCCTCTGGACTTTTTCTCCTGAGAGCCAGTCTGCAGCTTCAAAAGCGGGGTAGTTATACTTACTCCTTAACCTGTGAGCATTTATTGATTAACCAGCCCGTCAGTAAGTACTTAGTGAGCATCCGTTGTATGTATCAGTCATTGTGTTGGGAGCAGAGAGGACCCCCGAGGAGTGTAAAACAGGATCTGCTCTCAAGGAGCTGCCACTATGCAGATCCCTGAAGAGAGATGATCCTGGGATGGAAGGTCTTGAAGGTTCTCTGGGCATTAATATAATGTGGTTATAGACTAAGTGATTGGGTGTGTGTCAGGGCCTGATGGATGGGTAGGATCTGGCTATCTGTTAGGAGGTGGGGCAGCAGGGAGACAGGGAGACATTCCAAGAACAGGGAAAGTCAAGGAGGTTTGAAAATACAAGGTTTGGGCCGGGCGGTGGCTCACACCTGTAATCCCAGCACTTTGGGAGGTCAAGGAGGGTGGATCACCTGAGGTCAGGAGTTTGAGACCAGCCTGGCCAACATGGTGAAACTCCATCTCTATTAAAAATACAAAAATTAGCCAGATGTGGTAGCACACACCTGTAATCCCAGCTACCCAGGAGGCTGAGGCAGGACAATTGCTGGAACCTAAGAGACAGAGGCTGCAGTGAGCCAAGATCTTGCCACTGCATTCCAGCCTGGGTGACAGAGCAAGCCTCTGTCTTAAAAAAAAAAAAAAAAAAAAAAAAAAGGAAAAGAAAAGCTGGTCCCACTTCATGCTCCAGAGTGGCTTTCAGTGGTCTATCTTGCCAATGACTGGTGCTAGAATGAGTATATGACCCAGTTCTAGCCCCTGAGAGCTGATCAGAAGTCCACTAGAGGACTTCTGAGAAAAATGTCCTTGTTCCAAAGAGAAACTAAAAAAAGAGATGGTCTTTTCTTTTCCCCCACCTTTGACATTAACTAGGCAAGATGATTTTTATTTTTACTCTGGACATTGTCACATCTGGAGGTGGCTGTTTTGCCTATAGTCTGAAGATAAAACCATCAATTAAGGTAGCAGAGCAGAGAGATGAACACGATTCTCTGATTATATTGTTGAGCCACTGAATCAACCACCCTGAAACCTACCCATTCTGTTATGTGATATAATACGTTTCTGTATCATTAAGCTAGTTGGAGTCAGGATTTTCTGTTACTTGCAGCCCAAATCATCCTCATTGCTTTCCTCCTGCCTCTTGAAATCTTTTTTCCCCATGAAGCCCATTCTCTAGTGAACTCATTGGAAGCTCTAGTTCCATGGCCCTTCCTGTTTCTCCAGTTGTCTTAACTATTTCCTGTCCTTACTATCTTTCATGTCATTGGAGACCCCTATAGCATGGTAGTTCACCTTCACTCCTCTCTCCAGCTCCCTCCAAAGCCTCAGTGCTCCCATCCCCAGCCCCCAGCACCTTCTCCCATGAAATCCCAGCCATGGACCGATCCAACTCCGCCTTTGCTGCTCCCACCCTGAGCTTAGGGTGATAAAGTGTTGTCCAGGTTTGTCTGGGACTGAGGGACTTCCTTGGATTCTAGCCTTTCACTGCTAAAATGGGGATTGTGCTGGGTAAACTGGGATTGTGGGTGACCCTATCTAGTGCTGCTGAGGCTGCTGGGAAAAGCACCCAACGATGTGATCAGTGGCCATTACCAATGTGTAGTCTCGTATCTCCACTGGAGCATACTCCTGTTTGGTAGTCCTATTGCCCAGTCCTGGTCAGCCCTGGCAACATTAGCCCCCTTCACCTCAGTGGTGGTTTTAAATCTTCACCAGAGGCTGGCTGGAGTGCAGTGGTATTTACAACTAATTGATCACAATCAGTTACCAATTCCTTTGTTCCTGCTCCACTCTCACTGCTTCACTTGACTAGCCTGTAAAAACATCTTCACCAGGGCTCTCAAGCTGCCTGCCCAGCTCCCACCCCACTCCTGTCACAGCTGACTATCAATTTCATGGAAAGAAATAGAATTTGTTGGCCATCAACCCCTCACCTTCCTGCATTCTCACTCAGAACACATCTTCCCTCCTGTTTCTTAGAGGGAAGCCTTTCTTCATTCCAAAGCAATCACCAGAAATCCAGACCCCTATCCCTTCCTCTGCATCCATCTCTAGCTATCACCCTTTCCCCATCCCTTCACCAACAAGCTACCTGCAATACAAGTCTCATTTGCGGTCTGTTCCTAACTCTCCCTTCAACCCTGCCCCTGCTACTATTCTTGCTGGGTTCACCAAGGACCCATTAATGGATGCAGGCCATGGGCTGACTTCTCAGTGTAGTGAATTCATTGGAAGCTCTAGTTCCATGGCTGACCAACCCACCTCCTTGGAGCCTGCTCTCTTCTCTTGATATCACTCCCCTACTTCCCTTCCCATCTTGGTCTGCTCCTGCTAAGTTTTCTCTTAGGGCCTCTCTCCCTCTGCTCTGTAAATATTGGCATTTCTTCCCTCTCTCCTTCTCTAATGTACACGTCTTGAAAGTTTTTACTCTATAACTATGGTTTCAACTATGATCAAATCTTTTTTTCCCCCTAAGTTACTTTTGTTGTAGCATATTATCAAATCTTGACAACTCCTGAATTTGTAGCTCTAGCCAAGACTCTTCTTTTACGCTTTGACCTGTATTTGCTGTGAAGACATCAGTGTGATTGTTAAGATCCACAGTTTTGGAGTCGGACATATCAAGGTCTGAGTCCTGACTCTATCACTTATTAGCTGTGTGACTTTGGTCAGGTGTCTTAAACTCTCTGTGCTTCAGTTTCCTCACTTATAAACTGGAGCTCATCCTGTCTTTACCTTATGGCGCTGCTGAGATGACATGAGATTATGCACGGTGCTTAGGCAGTGACTGGCTCATAGTAACAATTAATGCAGGTATGTTTATGGCATTCAGCTGCCTATTACACATCTTTTTGTTTTAAGCTTGTATTTCCTAAACAGCCAGACACTAAACAATTTATATCATTTGAGTCTAAAAATCAAAAAAAATTTTTTTAAGCCAGGAAGTAGGTGCTCTATTTTCTCTTTACAGGTGATGAAACTGAGGCTGACAAAGCACTGTGTAAGGTCTCACATCCTTGGCGGTGGCCAAGCCTGGCTTTGGACAGACTGATGCCAAAGTCCTTCTCAGCCACGACAATGACCCCATCTCAAACCATATTCAAACAAAAATGTATTCTCTTTTCCACCACACCTGTTCTTCTGCTTAAAATCTCATTTTGCTGGAAGGCTGTCAGCAAAAACCGACCCTGCAGGGGAAAGAAAGGTGTAGACAGGTAGGTGGGCTAGACTCTGCTTTCTCTCCGGCCTGACCCCATCCAACCATCACTCAGGCCAGTTTAGGTTCCTCCCAAATATTCCATTCCCCACACACATCCTCTTCTCTCCATCCACTTGCCCTCTTTCAGTCCTCCAGATATTTCTGTTGGGTTATTGCCACAGCCTCCTAACTGGTCTTTCTGCTAGAGTCGGCACCCAGTGGGACATCAAGAAATAATCCAGGACCCCTGCTGACCTGAGCCTTGCTCCTAATCCACCCTTTGTTCTGCTGCTAACATGTAGCAATATGTCATTTTATTCTCTTTAAAGCAGGGGTGTCCAGTTTTTGGCTTCCCTGGGCCACATTGGAAGAAAACTTGTCTTGGGCCACGCATAAAATACACTAACACTAATGACAGTTGATAAGAGGAAAAAAATACCAAAAAAATCTCATAATGTTTTAAGAAAGTTTATGAATTTGTGCTGAGCCGCATTCAAGGCGTCCTGGGCCACAGGTGACCCACGGGAGGTAGGTTGGACAAGCTGGCTTTAAAGGCTCCTGATTTCCCATAGGACACAACGTTAAGGAGAGTTAAGCAAAAGAAAACTCCAGTGTGAAATGTTTTGGGTCCCCTTGGAGGAAAGGGAATTCCCAAGGTTCGATCCTTTGCATCTGTGGCCTAAGGTGTAGGCAGGACTCATCCTCCAGCAGCAAATGTTGGATTTAAGAACACAGTAGACTTGTTCAGGTCTGGTTTCTTTCAGCTGCTTCTCCAGTAGGGGTCAGTAGCGAGCAAAAGTGTTGCCGTAGGATGGGGCTAGTGACCTCGCTGCTGGGCTGGGTATCCTCCAGTTCCCTGGGCTGTGTCCGAAGAAAACACTCTGGCCACACAATTGGTCTTTCATTAGCATCTTTTCTGGCAGCTTCAGAGAGAAGTTAGGACTGAAATGACTGGAAAAGGAATTCTTTTTCCCCCTCTCTTTTTTTGGCACCTCCTGCTCCTGCTTCTGGAGCCAGGAGACTCCTGGGCTGGGTGGAGAGGGATTGGAACCAAAGTTCTGCTGGGAGGGCCTAGGGTCTGTCCACCACCGCCACAGGCCCTTGGAGATTTGTCATGGTAATCACTCCTTTGGCCTCTATCCTGGAGAACCCCGCCCCCAGGGTGACTCACCCTTTTCCGGCCCAGGCTGAGCACCTCGGTGGGAGGCCCAGTGGGGAACCCCACTGGGCTCAGTCGGGTGTGCCCCTTAAGTGGCACGTGCCCTGGAAATTCCTGGGTGGTGCATGGCTCACCCAGTATGTGGCCTGAGCGAGACTGGCAGCCTTTCAGCCTTGTTTGAATGTTTGCCGGTCCACACACCAGGCTTAGAGTCACAGACACATGAAACCCTGGAACAGGAAGAGACGGCACCAAGAGCTCATCGCTTCTGCAGCCGCGTGCTTCCTGGAAAATGGCACAAGGGGAAGGGGTTTTCTCAGTCAGTTCAGCACAGCAGCAGGGTTGCTCGGGTTCCCTGAACTGTTAGGCGGCTGGTGGGGCTGGGGGGACCGTAAGAATGCTAAACAGGCTGGGCACTGTGGCTCATGCCTGTAATCCCAGCACTTTGGGAGGCTGAGGCGGGCGGATCACGAGGTCAGGAGTTCCAGACCAGCCTGGCCAACATGGTGAAACCCCACCCCTACTAAAAATACAAAAATTAGCCGGACATGGTCGCACACGCCTGTAATCCCAGCTACTCAGGAGGCTGAGGCAGGGAGAGTTGCTTGAACTCAGGAGGCAGAGGTTGCAGTGAGCTGAGATCGTGCCACTGCACTCCAGCCTGGGCGACAGAGTGAGACTCCATCTCAAAAAAATAAAGGAAAATCCTAAAGATATTCTCTCATTTGCTATTTACTCCAGGACAGTGGCTGACCTGGTGAGGCCTGACCCAATCAGACCTGTGGGTTTGTACCTGCTTGCTACAAGTCCTTGGCCTAGTTTAAGATTTACAAACATGTGTCTTATTCCCTTGAATTCTAGAGCTTTAGAGCTAGAGAAACATCAAGAGCACCCCAGTCCCTAACTCAAATGAAGAGACCTGGAGGGCTGGGTGATTTGACCTGGGCACACTGTTCCTACTGTTGGTTAGTGGTGAGTCACACCTGGAACCCAAATCCCCAACGCATCACACTGATTGTCAAATGACATCCTCTCCTAACCTTAGGCCAGGTAGAGCCCTGGAGGAGAGGCAGTGTGGCTTATGATCAAAGGAGCTGGTGCTAGGGAAATATTAATCAAATGAACAGTGTCTCCCTTGGGTTAAGAACTTTATGTAGAAACAATATATTGTTTCAGTGGGAAACTATACATCATTTATAGCACACCCTTCAGGGTTATGCTATTCTAGCCCCGTTCACTACAGTCTCTACCTCTCAGGCTCAGTGATCCTCCCACCTCAGCCTCCTGAGTAGCGAGGACTGCAGGTGCACACCACCATACCTAGCTAATTTTTGCATTTTTTGTAAAGATAGGGCATCCCTATGTTGCCCAGGCTGGTTTGGAACTCCTGCACTCAAGTGATCCTCCTGCAAGAGCCTCCCAAAGTGCTGAGATTACAGGCATGAGCCACCACACCCAGCCCACTGTCTTTTATTATTTTATCGTTTCATTTTTATTTAAAAGACAGGGTCTTGCTCTGGTGCCCAGGCTGGTCTTGAACTCCTGGCCTCAAGTGATCTTCCCAGCTCGGCCTCCCAAAGTACTGGGATTATAAGTGTGAGTCACGTGCCTGGCCCCTTGTTCATTGTCTTTAAACTATTTTGCACATCCATAAATTGTAGGTAATCCATAGATACATAAATTCTGTTCTGTCTGGTAGAGATTTGACTTTTTCTCACTCCCACTCATTTGGCAGGAAAAAAAACCCACTTTGTCCTCATTTGCAATTCATCTCAACATTTCTTTACTCCATATAAATTTGTGTTGTTTTTTTCCTTTGAACCAATTATAACACCTATCTCTATCTGGTTTCTTCATATTATTTGGGCAACATAAATTCCTTAACGTGTTCTTTTTAAAAATGTATTTACGAAAGTCATAATTTTACCTTTTAACAATGTCACACCTGTCTACTAAGCACAGCCATCCCTCTGTGTGGTGCAATGACTTTGTTTCCATAGCCACACGAGCTGCTCTTGGCTGAGTTTTTCTGGGGAGACAATGTGCGTAAAGATGGCAGATAGTATTGGCCCAGAGTGACCTGGGTCCCCCAGCCCCATGCCGTGGATTGGTGTTCCTCTTGGACATTGTATCCAAACACAATGTCAGAGAATAAGTCCTACCCCTCTCTGAGAGCAGGAAGCTGGCTTAGAAGCAGCTAGATGGCCAGCCCTTGGAAGCCAGGCTTACCTGGGCATAGTATAGCCTAGCTGGATGTCTCTTTGGGTCATTTTTCCCAGGTTTGAATTTTCTTCTCTGCTTTTTTTTTTTCTCTCATGGTAATTAGTCCATTGAAGAGAATGTAAGTATTTGCTTACTGCACTAAAAAGAAAGGGGAAAAAGAGAGAAGAAAATAGGAAGAGATGAGGGACAAACAGGGAAACAGGGAAGCAATGAGGGAGAAAAAGCAATGGGTAAGGTAAAGAGAATTGTCTTAGTCCATTCGTGTTGCTGTAAAGGAATACCTGAGGCCAGGTCATTTATAAAGAAAAGAGGTTTATTTGGCTCACAGTTCTGCAGGCTGTACAAGAAGCATGGTGCTAGCATTTGCTTGGCTTCTGGTGATGGCCACAGGCTGCTTCCACTTATGGCCAGAGGCAAAGAGGAGCTGGCATGTGCAGATCACATGGCAAGAAAGAAAATAAGAGAGGCAGAAATGCGAGGCCCTCTTTAACAACCAGCTCTCATGGGAATGAATAGAGCAAGAACTCACTCGTGACTGTGAGGAAGACACCAAGACATTCCTAAGGGATCCATTCATAAGTGATCCACCCCAGTGACCCAAACACCTCCCATTAGGCCTCCACTCCAGCAATGGTGATCACATTTCAACATGAGGTTTAGGGGACAAATATCCAAACTGTAACAAGAATAAACTATAGTAGTCTTTGCACCATTATTTCCTGAGCTACAGAAAATGATCTAAGGACACAGCATTAAGTAGAGATGGATGAGGCCATGCCCTTGGCACTTCTGATTATGTGACAGAGAAAGCCTCAGTTTGGTGCTGCTCTGTCTTCAACACCTCTCTTAACTTTTCCTTTCTCCCCACTTAACCAAAGAATGAGTCGGCCTCACTTTCAGAGCAAGTCAGCAGCAGTATCCAGTTAGAATTTAATACCACTGCTCTGTTTTCATTGCGTTGTTTACTGTTTTATAATTTCCTCCTGTTATAGGAAGAGATATTGATTTTCTATTGATAAAAAGTTTCTTTTTAAAATAATTTTACTTAGATTTTTAAAGAACCAAGAGGGAAAAAATTATTGGATATAAAAAATTATGTAAATATTATGGTATGCAAACACTGTGGTCGTGGCACAGCAATGACTAGAATTGAGGACTGAAGTTGAAAAGAAAAAGAAGAAAGGAGAAAGACAGCAATAAGAATGAGAGAAGAGAAGCTGCTAGAACCATGGCAGGGGTGGGGGACACTAAAATGGCAGGGTTGACCACAAAGTGAGAAGGAAGATGTCTGAGAGGGATGAAAGAGGGTCTGGCTTTTACATTTGGGTCTGAAGCAGAGGGTGGATGATTTGAGGGTGGTATTGGTGCTGTGTCAACTGTATTTGGGCTGCTTAGGAGACTTTGGGGAGTGATTCAGAAAAACTGGAGGTGGTTTAGGATGGCTCTGACCTCTCAGAAAGGAAAAAGGGGCTCTACCGTGGGTGGCTCTGCGATGATTTCTAGTCTCTCTGCCATTAAACAGCGACTTGAGTAGATATTACTCTGTTTTTTTCTTCTTTCTTCATTGGTATTCATTAGTTATTTTAAAATGTCTAATTGCAAGAACTCGTTCTAAGCAGCTTAAATTTTCATGCTGAGGCATGAATTAGTGTCCAGTAACTCAGAGCCTGTCTGCTTTGACTTAATTTAGAGATATGCTGGTTGGCACAAGGCTTATGGTGCCAAAAAATCTTTCATTTCTGAAGCTTTCTAGCCAGTTCCATGAAAAACACCGCCATAAATACTCATTCCAACAGCTCCCCAGACCATAGTCACAAAGCTTTTACACTGCATTTACCCAGAGCCTCCCAGCCAAGATCATCTCACAGATACTCCTCCAGTGTCATTGGAAATGTTTGTGTCCCCCCACCACCTACCTGCCTTGCTGTGTACCACCTTTCTTGCACCCCTGGGTAAATAGGCCATGTGTCCAGATGCGAGGTTTAAGCTGTGGGCCTGATTTCCTGCAGTCAAATTCCTGGAGTGGTAAACCTTTGGCTCCCCAGCTTACCACACAGTGATTCCCTGGCCAGGAGAGGTATTGGGGGCTGAATCCTCCAACTTTTGGTGTGGCCTACAGAGTCGATTTGCTCAGTTGAATTGTACAGGGGGAGTAGGAAGGGAGGTCTTGGAAGGACATAGGGTTCTTTCTTACACCCCATAAATTGCCCTATAATCCTCGGAGTTCACTCAGTCCACGGAAGCAAGCCGGTCTTGTTTCCAGAGGCCAGGCATAGACCAGTCACTAGCCAGCCCCTTATAAGATATTGTTGTGAGGCTCCCACTGTTTCTCAACCCTGGCTACGTGCTATTAATAAAACTCACTGGGGATCTTTAGAAATCATGATGCCTGAGCCGCATCCCAGACCTTTTAAATCCAGAGTCTCTGAGGGTAAGCCTGGCTATTGGTACTTTTAAATTAAGGTATAACTTAGGTGCAGGAGAATACACAAATCTTAAGTATACAGCCTGATAAGTTTTTGCATATGTATCTATCTAGGTAATTAACCTAGATCAAGACATGGATCACTTCCAGCCCCTCTAAGGGGTCCTTTCTTCAGTATGTGTGTGTGTGTCTATATATATATAGACACACACACACATATGTGTGCATGCAATACATATATGTGTGCATATATTAATATGCATATACATATAAAAATATGTGTGTATATAACTATGTTCATATATTAGGGTAGTCATTTTGGGGGGGGGTCGTATAAAGGAGGAAAAAAGTCTTTTTCCTTTACCCAGCTTAGGTTTTCTGAGACCCTGTAAAGTTGAATAACAAAAGACATATTAAAAAGAGAAAAATAAGCAGAAGTTTATTAGCATATGCATCCTGCTTACACAACGGAGTGCTCAGAGATGAGTAACTCAGAGGGGTGGGAGAACCTGGGTTTATATAGCATTTTAACAAAAGAACAATACATTTTTAGAGAAGTGACAAGACAAAGGAAAATAACTTCGAATTTCTAAGGCAGCAAATTGTGGGAAGGCAAATATATGGAGGATCCAGTGGAAGATAAGGGCTACTGAGCAAGTTTGCTATGCAGATTCCTCCACTACCTTCTCTGAGCTGATGAGCATCTAAAATGGTCTCTGTTGATAACTTCTGTCTTTTCTGGTAGACAGCAGAGGAGGAGACACCTTCACAAATTATATCCTGCTTTCAGGCAAATAGGGGGAAGGCAGAGGGCTTTTCTTATACCTGCTTCTTCTCAATTGCCTTCAGCCCAAAATAATCCTTATGCTAAAGTGGCATATTTTGGGATGGAGCATTCTGATCCCCTTCAGCAGTAACATCAGGGCCCACTAGATCAAAAGCAGGACAGCCGACACCTCTTCTTTAGCCTTTCCCAGTTTTCCCAACTGCAGGAAACCTACATCAAGCACTCTAGGTCCATCTCTTGGGTCCCCTGACTAGGCTTGATTGGAAGAGAAATGCCCAGGACTCCGGGACAACTCTCTCTCTCTCTCTGGTATTTACATGACTAGCATTTGGAATGACTTGCTGGAAGGTGAATGATGGGTTCAGAAGGGTAGAACTCCTTTCTGAACCAACTCTGCCTATCAAGGGTGGTAGACAGGCCTTTGTCTTCTGCAAAAGATGTTACTGTACACTTTTCCCAGGGCAGGGAGCACATTTTAGCCTTCACATTTACATGACTAGAAGGGGCCACTGCAGGTATTGTCATAGAACAAAGAAAATCTTTCCAGGTCAGGTGGTAGCATCCCTGTAGTCTCAGCTACTGGGGAGGCTAGGGTGGGAGGAACCCTTGAGCCCAGGAATTCAAGTCCAAGCTGGGCAACACAGCAAGACCCCATTTCTTTTCTTTTTTTTTTTTTTTTTAGATGAAGTCTTTCTCTGTTGCCTAGGCTAGAGTGCAGCAGCATGATCTCAACTCACTGCAACATCCACCTCCCGGGTTCAAGCAATTCTCCTGCCTCAGCCTCCTGAGTGGGATTACAGGTATGCACCACCACACCCAGCTAATTTTTGTATTTTTAGAAGAGATGGGGTTTCACCATATTGGTCAGGCTAGTCTCAAACTCATGACCTTGTGATCTGCCCACCTCAGCCTCCCAGAATGCTGGGATTACAGGCATGCGCCACTGCACCTGGCCACAAGAACCCATTTCTAAAAAAAAAAAAATATATATGCTCCAAGATGACTTCGTGCTTCAGCCAAGTCCTGGGAGCTGCTGGCAGCCCTTAACTTGGTGCTTCTTTAGCTAAAAAATATCAGTTTTGCACCCCACTACATTCATGAGTCTGCCCTGTGACAGGCTCTGGCCTGGTATCTGAACTGTGCATAGAGTGTCATTGGCAGAGGCTGCTTGGGTGCAAAAGGGTCACCGGGCCATGTGGGCTGGGGAGAGGTCCATTTCACCCCCCAAAGGGGTATACAACATGGCTTGCTGCGTAGTGAGGGTACCAGGGATGATGGCTGCACAGTTGTCATCTCTGAGTCTGGCAGCCCATCCCTGGGTTGATGCCCTGGACTGGGACCTCAGCTTCCTCACAGACTGGCAGAAGTGGACATGCCAATGCTTGCCTTGGCTTCCGTGACCAAGTCATCTGTGAGCTCATGGTGCACCACTGAGGCCTCCTAAGGTGGGAGGAACCCTTGAGCCCAGGAATTCAAGTCCAAGCTGGGCAACACAGCAAGACCCCATTTCTTGTCTTTTTTTTTTTTTTTTAGATGAAGTCTTGCTCTGTCAGGAGGCCAAAGTTCAGGGTTCTGCAAGTGGGAGCCTAGACCAAGGAAATTCCAAGTTTTACTGCTAATGGGACCTCCTGGCAGAAGAGGCCTTGGAATATTCTGATTCCTGGATAATCCTCAAATGCTAATCAATGAATAGGGCAACTGATTCTTAGAGAAGTAGTTTCTAATCTGTCCATTTCCCAGAGCTATAGCCAGTTTAATCTGAATTTCATACTCTCCAGCTCCCCCTCCTCCTCCCACATGTACAAGAAGCATGTGATATAGAGTAAAGTGGTCAAGATTCTAAGAGCAAGCCTGGCTTCTAGAGATAGGTGTACCCAAATGGGAATTGTAAGCCTTAGAACAAGTAGCTAGAATTAGCAAGGCTTTCCAGCCTTCTGGTTTTCACAGAAGTTCCTGCCTTGAGGACTGAATAGATTGTTAGTGAGAGCCTAGTAAATTAGGTTTGCCTGTTGGTGGCCAAGCATTTCTGTGGCTACCACCTTCTCTAGACCTCATCAAGGTCAAAGTCTTCTATAGCGTAGGGGTGTGTTAGTTCATTCTTGTGTTGCTGTAAAGGAAGGTCTGAGACTGGGTTATTTGTAAAGAAAAGAGGTATAATTGGCTCACAGTTCTGCAGGCTGTAGAAGAAGCATGACACTAACATCTGCTCAGCTTCTGGTGAGGGACTCAGGAAGCTTCCAGTCATGGTGGAAGGTGAAGGGGGAGCCAACATGTCATATGGTAAGAGCAGGAGCAAAGCCAAGGGTGGGGAGGAAGGATGTGCCACCCTCTTAAACAACCAGATCTCATGTGAACTCAGAGTGAGAACTCACTCATTATCCTGAGGACAGCACAAGCCATTCTTGATGGATCCACCTCCATGACCCAAACACCCCCCACTAGGCCCACCTCCAACACTGGGGGTCACATTTCAGCATGAGATTTGGAGGGGACAAAATGTCCAAACCATATCAAGGGGTGAAGAGAAAACTTCCCCTTCACCCTCTAAAGGCTTGCTGAAAATCAACTGACCAAAGACAGATTAATAGGAGGAATGGTGTATACATTTTTATTTTTAGGTGTACAGCATGGGGGAATTGAAAGAGAATAATTACTCAATAACCCAACAAGGTACAGATGCTTATACACCCTTCTTCATAGGAGAAGGAAGATGGGGGAATTGTGGCAATTCGAGGGATAGTAAATTTTTAGGGGAAAATAAATGGACTTGGAGAGCGTACAATGGCCTGGGACAAAGTCTATTGAGCCTGCAGAGCAAACAATGGTTTGTGACAAAAGTCTGTCCAGGTGTGTTAACAGACTTCAGTCTTTCTTCCTGCAATATGAGTTCAGTTAATGAAAACTTGGGAAAGGGACCAGAGGTCATTGTTATCTTCTTTGATGAGTCTGAATTTTAGGCAGATAAGGAATCTTCAAAGAACAATTTCATCCTGTGCTGAGAGAGAGACAGAGGATTGAGAAACAGGACTAGGCAGGGTGGCAGGTCAGAGAGACCTTGAGGCTGCTGCTTCAGTCCAGCATGTCAAAGCAACATATTTTAGGATATCAGTTTCTGAGCCCCAACACATTTCATAATGGCCATTCATCTAAATAGCCAGGAGTGGCTGCCTTCTCTTCATCAGAGCGGAAGCTGGAGCTCTGAAGAAGGAGGTTGGAATGGGGCCTGGACAGCCCTGGCCAAGAATAGGGTGTTAGGGACTCCCATGCCTGCTTGCAATCACCTTTCCCACGAGAGGCTCCATGACCCCCAAACAAGCTTTCGTGCAAGTCACACTCCTATGCCCTGAGGGATACAGAAAGGCCACAGGAAGTTTGCCATCTGGTAGAGAGTCAGGCTTATAGGATAAGGAATCAGTGTGCAGATAAAGCATGACCAGGGATGCATTGTTCTGTTCCCAGAGGAAATAATCCTGATGCTGTGTGTGATGTGGTCCCATTAAGGTTGCCCCATTATTTTCACACAACTTTGGTATTATTTTAAGTAATAGCAGAAATTTAAGTAATATGCTAAGACTTTATTAGGATCAGATGTGTGCTAAGAACATTTTAATCTATTTTGATTTTTTTAGAGACAGGGTCTCACTCTGTCATCCAGACTGGAGTGCAGTGGACTGATCATAGCTCACTGCAGCCTTGACCTCCTGGGTCAAGTCATCTTGTTGCCTCAGGCTCCTGAGTAGCTAAGGCTATAGGACATGTACCATCATGTCCGGCTAATTTAAAAACAAAATTATTTTTGGCTGGGCTCAGTGGCTCCGCCTGTAATCCCAGCACTTTGGGAGGCCAAGACAGGCGGATCACCTGAGGTAGAGTTCGACCCGATCAACATGGAGAAACCCCGTCTCTACTAAAAATACAAAAATTGGCCGGGCATGGTGTGGTGGCACATGCCTGTAATCCCGGCTACTTGGGAGGCTGAGGCAGGAGAATCACTTGAACCCAGAAGTGAAGGTTGCAGTGAGCCGAGATCGTGCCATTGTACTCCAGCCTGTGCAATAAGTGTGAGACTCCTTCGCAAAAAAAAAAAAAAAAAAAAAAATTTTTTTTTTTGTAGAGACAGGCTCTTACTATGTTGCCCAGGCTAGTCTTGAACTCCTGACCTCAAGAGAGCCTCCCACCTTAGCCTCCCAATGCACTGGGATTATAAGCATGAACCACCATGCCTGGTCCTTGTGCTATGCACTTCATATTCAGGGAGCTGTTTAGTTGCCATGACAACACTAGGAAGAAAATCTTCTTCTTCTTATTATGATCTCCATTTCACAGATAAGGAAACTGACCCTCAGAGAAGTTAAATGCTAGCCCTAAAATGGTCCACCTGGGAAGAGGTGGAGCCAGAATTTTAGTCTACTTTGGTTCAATCTGAAGTTTGAGTGGTCAATGTGATGCTATGCTGGACATTTGAAAGTACCTACAGGCACATTGAGGGCGGCTCTGAAGAAGTGGGTCCCGATTTTGGTGCCAGTGCTGTCCTACCCCGTGGCCTTACACCAGTCCCTGTCAAGGGTTTGGTTTCCTCCTCGCTTGTTTTAATGGTTGGGCCAAATGACTACAAATGTGCCTTTCATTTCTAAAAATGCTCTCAAATCTAGGATTTTCAAGTTCCTAAAAATGAAACCAACTTATGCTCACTCTTGTTCATGTCTAAATCCGGAAGAACATTTAAGAGGCAAATAAGGTATCATCGTACCCACTCACTCTGTGACTTCCGAGGAGACTGCTGTCAAGGATGAAGTGTGGTGGCAGGGGTAGGAGAGGGGTACGGGGGTGGGAGACCCACAGTCCTGTTGACAGGAACTCACCGAACATACTCTAGTATTTGTACAGCGTGTATCAGGATAGACTGCTATGTCAAACAGCCCCAACGTTTTAATGTAACCCAAGAAAAGCTTCTCACTTAGGAACAGCCTAACCCAAGTGTCCTAGTTGGCTCTCTCCAAGGGGCTCTTCTCCAGGGGGCTTCTTAGGAACCCAGGCTCCTCCTCTCTCATGGTTCTGCCTGTCTGCTAGGCCCTCAGAGTACTTTGCTTTTGGTTGGAGAGAAGGTTTGGTGTGCAGGAAAGTAGCATATTTTACTTCTGTTCCATTGCATTGGCCGGAATTAGTCACATGGTTCCACCTAACTTCCCATAATGAACTGGGATGTAGGGAACTTAACTCTATCAGTCATGGAGACTCTCCACAGATGTCCTCGCTGCTTGTTGATGACCCATTTTTCCACCATGACTGTTTATGTGACAAACCTGAGTGTCCCTTGGCAGGCATAAAATGACCCCCTTTTCCTTCCTTGATTCTCTAAAAGAAGGTAATGGAACTTTCTTTAAAGAGTGCAAGGACTTTCTTCAGTGTCCTGTCCTGGGATCAAAGGTAGCAATAATATGAATAGTAGCTAGCATTTATTGAGCATATATTCTACGTCAAGCACCTACATGCATTGTCTTAGAGTGAGGGCAAATCTCAAGGTCTGGATGAGATACGTAGAATTGAGCAATGATGCAATTGTATTTACTTTTTCCATAAATGACTTTAATTTCTATTTTGAATGTCCATTCTGCTAGGTGGCGGCATCTTAATTTCATTGATTTGGGTCCCTGCCCTATCCCAAGTTTTGTCTAAGTTCCCAGGTGATGGGCGGTAGCTAGGACTTGCTGTTGTGTGCTCATCTACCCACAGTGGCACCTGCCGTTATATCACAGTGTGAGGGCTGACATTCCTGCAGGCTTCTGCCTGATGGTCCTCCTTTACTCCCTACCTAAAAATCATCACTCTCTTTGCTACCTCAAAACCACTTCATAGTTCACAGGGAGCAAGCCACTGTTTCCAGCACCTGGTTCTGACCTGGAGCCTCTGCCTGAGCACATTTAGAAAACAATTCCTCTGCCCTGGGGGCAAGAGGCATCAATCCCCTCTGCTGTCCTGTTACTCATCACTGCATCTCCCAGAGCAGGTCCCTGGGCAAGAGGCAGGCTGCAGGCCCCTCTCTCAGGGACCCTGCCAACTTTCCGCCTCGCTTTGCTTCTTTCCTCCCTTCCATAGTCCTCATAATCCCATATTTCTGGAGACAGGGCAAGCTCGTTCTTGTTTTTCCAGTTCCAATATTTAGGGTACGAACTTGATACCTTCAATTCTTTCAGACTTAGACTTTTTTTTGAGACAGAGTCTTGCTCTGTCACCCAGGCTAGAGTACAGTGGTACAATCTCGGCTCACTGCAACTTCTGCCTCCCGGGTTCAAGTCATCCTCTCGCCTCAGCCTCCCAAGTAGCTGGGACTACAGGTACCTGCCACCAAGCCCGGCTAAATTTTGTCTTTTTAATAGAGATGGGGTTTTGCCATGTTGGCAGGGCTGGTCTCAAACTCCTGACCTCAGGTGACCTGCCAGCCTCAGCCTCCCAAATTTCTGGGATTACAGACGTGAGCCACCGTGCCCAGCCTAGACTTCCTTCTGACCACTCCTAAACTGTTGTGCTGTTTTCTGCCATGTCATTTGTCCCCTGGGGCAATGAATGCTGCGAGGCAGTAAAAGAGTACAGACAAAATGGGAGAAGGCCAAGAGACACTAGGACATCAATACAGAGCGGTTTTTTAAAAAAACTTCAAATATTTTCCCTGTCACAATCTCACTGAATTCTTGGTGACAACCCTACAATAGAGATGCCATTCATACTTCTGTTTTTTATGAGGGTCTTGCTATGTTGCCCAGGCTGGAGTGTAGTGTTTATTCACAGGCACCATCCCATTACTGATCAGCCTTGGAGCTTTGACCTGCTTGCTTCTGACTGGGCTGGTTTACCTCTCCTTAGGCAACCTGGTGGCTCCCTACTCCTGGGAGATCACTATATTGATGCTACACTTAGTACAAACACCTAATGCTCACAGCTCACTGCAGCCCAGAACACTTAGGCTCAAGTGATCCTCCCGCCTCAGCCTCCACAGCAGCTGGAACTACAGGTGTGTACCACCACACCCAGCTCTCTGTTTGATAAAAGAAGACACTAAGGTACATTCTTAAGATACTTTGCCAGGACGCTGCTCCATGTATTATGTGTGGAAAAAGTAAAGGTTATTTTGAATTGGCAAGAAGTTAGGAACAGGGTACTTAAAAGGTGTTCACTGTTTTTTTTTTTTAAGGGTGAACACAAACTCACTGATATAAAATCTTGCCTAATGGAGCCAAGTCTTAGACTTCTTTAACAAATACCTAAGGCACACTTGAAATTTGTAAGCAAGTCTATTATTTGGAAATGGATAAAACAACAGGTTTGTGAACTATCCTCTTAATTAAGTTAAACTCCCTCTTGCAATCTCTTCTAATGATTAGCTTATTAGAAAAATCCTTTTGTTTACCAAGAGTGTGAATGTCAAGTTTGCTTAATTATTCAGTAATATTGATTGAGGTGATTTTGACGCCCCTGTCTAAAGCATAATTAGTTTTTAACTCTCCAGTTTGCAGCTGTTTTCTCCCCTCAACTTTTAACTCTTTACCTAAAATTTAAGTTTCTTTTTTTTCTTTCTTTTTTTTTTTTGAGACAGAGTCTCTCTCTCTCTGTCACCTAGGCTGGAATGCAGTGGCGCAATTTCAGCTCTCTGCAACCTCCACCTCCTGAGTTCAAGTGATCCTCATGCCTCCGCCTCCAGAGTAGTCAAGACTACAAATGTGTGCTACCACATCTGGCTAATTTTTGTATTTTTAGTAGAGACAGGGTTTCACCATGTTGCCCAGGCTGGTCTCAAACTCCTGACCTCAACTGATCCACCCACCTTGGTCTCCCAAAGTGCTGGGATTGAAGGCATCAGTCACCACACCTGGCCTGATCCTAACTTTTTGCCAATTCAAAATAACCTTTACTTTTTCCACACATAATACATGGAGAAGTGTCCTTGTTAAGTATCTTTGTTGAATGAATACTTGCTGGGCACTGACTGGGTGCTGGGCCCTGTGTAGGCACTGAAGAAGCAGGACGCTTTGCCCTAAGGTGGGATCTGGAAGCCTCTCAGAGGAGAGAAGGTCGTGAGGCCAGGAAAGAGGTGCTAATGTTGTGCTGAACCGAGCATAGAAAGTCAACACCAAGACAAAAGTATGCCAAATTGCAGGGTCTTTAATTGCCGGCAGCCATGGAGGACTCGCGTCTCTCCAACCTGTGGCCCCAGAAGGAGGGTGTCAAGACCTTTTATACCTGTAAACCACCTCGGGGGTGAGGGTGAGGGGTGGGGGTGGGGGTGAGGGGCTTTAGACATTCTGAGGGCCAGTGGATTCTGTAAATCACCTCCTGAGCGGAGATGAGGGTGAGGGGCTCTGGACATTCCGAGGGCCAGGGGACTTTGGACATTCCGGTTGTTACTTAAATGGTTCTCAGAAGTCAAGATAAGTGTTAGTTTACACATTGTCTGAATAGGGTGGAAATTACAGACCTTAATTACTTATTACAAGTCGCAGGGGCCAAGATGGCGTGGGTTTGGACTGCTTGGCTGTCACATTAAGGGTTACAGAGAGCAGTTTCAACAGGAAGCTGAGGTATGGTTGAGGTATGCAGTTTTATGGGGCTTTTACCATGTCACAACAGTAATGAAAACTTTAAGATAAATATTTATTTTTTCTGTTTTTATTTCTTTCAAAAGTACACTATTATTATTATTGAGAAATTTTAGGCTACAGAAAAATTGATCAGAAAGTACAGAGAATTCCCATACCTCCTGCTCCCACCCATGCACAGTTTCCTCTACTATCAATGCCTGCCATCAGAGTGACACATTTGTTACAATTAATGAACTTATTATAACACATCATTATCACACAAGTCTGTAGTTAACATTAGGCTTTACTCTTCGTGCTGAACATTTTATGGGTGTTGACAAATATATGTCATGTATCTACTATAATAGTATCATACAAAATAAGTCTACCATCCTAAAAATTCTCTGTGCTTCACCTGTTCATCCCTTCCCCAAACCTCTGACAACCACTGATATTCTTAGTTTTGCCTTTTCCAGAATGTCATATAGTTGGAATTATACAGTATGATCAATTTCTTATTATTGATCTTATTATTTTACAGACTTATCATATTGAGTGTTATTATTTACAGTTTACATTATATCTATTCTCTATTTTGATTGACTTCTTTCTCTTACTAATATGTATGTAAGGTACCTCCATATCTTTTCATGGTTTGATAGCTCATTTCTTTTAGCACTGAATAACATTCTGTTGTCTGCAGGTACCACGGTTTATTTATCCACTTACATACTGAAGGACAACGTGGTTGCTTCCAAGTTTTGGCAGCTATGAATAAAGCTGCTGTAAATGTCTGTGCAGGTTTTTGTGTGGACATAAGTTTTAAATTTATTTGCATAAGCACCAAAAAGGATGATTGCTGGATCATATGGTAAGAGTATGTTTAGTTTCATGAGAAATTGTCAAACTGTCTTCCAAAGTAACTTTATCACTTTGTGTTCTCATTAGCAATGAACGAGAAGTCTTGTTGCTCCACATCCTTGTCAGCATTTGGTGCTGTCAGTGTTCTTGATTTGGGCCGTTCTAATGGCTGTATAGTGGTATCTCATTGTTGTCTTAATTTGCATTTTCTAACAACATAGGATGTGAAGTATTTTTTATATATTTACTTCCCATCTCTATGTCTTCTTTGGTGCGGTGCCTGTTTAAGTCTTTTGACCATTTTTCAATTGGGTTACTGATTTTCTTACTGTTGAGTTTTAAGTGATCTTTGTATATTTTTGATAATAGTCCTTTACCAGATATGTTTTTTGCAAATATTTTCACCTAGTCTGTGGATTGTCTTCTCCTTCTTTTGAAAGCATCTTTCTCAGAGTAGAAATTTTAAATTTTAATTAATTATACCTTATCAATTATTTCTTACATGCATCTTGTCTTTGGTGTTGTATCTAAAAAGTTATTGCTATACCCAAGATCATTTAGGTTTTTTTAATGTTATCTTCTAGGAGTCTTAATATTTTACAGTTTACATGTAGATCTATTCTCTATTTTGAATAAATTATTGTGAAGTGTGTATTTATTTCTTTTTGCATGTGGATTTCCAGTTGTTCTGGCACCATTTGTTGAAAAGACAATATTTTCTCTGCTGTCAAATATGTTCTCAATTTTGTCACAGATCAGTTGACAATATCTATATGGATCTGTTTCTTGGAGAGCCTCTATTTTTACTTTTTTTTTTTAAATTGTATTTGGGCTCTGGGGTACATGTGCACATCCTGCATCCTGCAGGATTGTTGCATAGGTACATACATGCCATGGTGGTTTGCTGTCTCCATCCCTGCACCCGCCCCCCACCACTGCCGCCCCGTTGCCTATATCAGGCATTTCTCCTGGTGCTATCCCTCCCCATCCTCCCCACCCCCCACTTCGCTGTCCCTCCCCTCCCCTCCCCTTCCCCACCCCCACCTCACCCTGTGAGTATTGTTCCCTTCCCTGTGCCCAAGTGTTCTCATTGTTCATCACCCACCTATGAGTGAAAACATGTGGTGTTTGGTTTTCTGATCTTGTGTCAGTTTGCTGAGAATGATGGTTTCTAGATTTATCTATGTCTCTTCAAAGGACATGAACTCATCGTTTCTTATGGCTGCATAGTATTCCATGGTGTGTATGTGCCACATTTTCTTTGTCCAGTCTATCATTGATGGGCATTTGGGTTGGTTCCAGGTCTTTGCTATTGTAAACAGTGCCACAGTGAACATACTGTGCATGTGTCCTTATAGTAGACTGATTTACAATCCTTTGGGTATATACCCAGTAATGGGATTGCTGGGTCAAATGGAATTTCTATTTCTAGGTCCTTGAGGAATCATCACACTGTCTTCCACAATGGGTGAACTAATTTACACTTCTACCAACAGTGTTAAAGTGTTCCTATTTCTCCACATCCTCTCCAGCATCTGTTGTCTCCAGATTTTTTAATGATCACCATTCTGACTGGAGTGAGATGGTATCTCAATGTGGTTTTGATTTGCATTTCTCTAATGACCAATGATGATGAGCATTTTTTCATGTTTGTTGGCTGCATATTTGTCTGCTTTTAAAATGTGTCTGTTCATACACTTTGCCCACTTTAGAATGGGTTTGTTTGTTTTTTTTCTTGTAAATCTGCTTTAGTTCTTTGTAGATTCTGGATATTAGCCCTTTGTCAGATGGGTAGATTGCAAAAACTTTTTCCCATTCTATTGGTTGCCAGTTTACTCTAATGATTGTTTCTGTTGCTGTGCAGAAACTCTTAAGTTTAATTAGATCCTATTTGTCTATTTTGGCTTTTGTTGCCATTGCTTTTGGTGTTTTAGTCATGAAGTCCTTGCTTGTGCCTATGTCATGAATGGTGTTGCCTAGGTTTTCTTCTAGGGTTTTTATGGTGTTAGTTCTTATGTTTAAATCTTTAATCCATCTGGAGTTAATTTTAGTGTAAGGTGTCAGGAAGGGGTACAGTTTCAGCTTCATGCACATGGCTAATCAGTTTTCCCAACACCATTTATTAAACAGGGAATCTTTTCCCCATTGCTTGTTTTTGTCAGGTTTGTCAAAGATCAGATGGTTGTAGATGTGTGGCGTTGCATCCGAGGTCTCTGTTCTGTTTTGTTGGTCTGTAAGTCTGTTTTGGTATCAGTAGCGTGCTGTTTTGATTACTGTAGCATTGTAGTATAGTTTGAAGTCAGGTTGCGTGATGCCTACAGCTTTGTTCTTTTTGCTTAGGATTGTCTTGGCTATGTGGGCTCTCTTTTGGTTCCATATGAATTTTAATGTGGTTTTTTCCAGTTCTGTGAAGAAGGTCATTGGTAGCTTGATGGGGGTAGCACTGAATCTGTAGATTAATTTGGGCAGTATGGCCATTTTTGCAATATTGATTCTTCCTAACCATGAGCATAGAATGTTTTTCCATCTGTTTGTGTCCTCTCTTATTTCCTTGATCAGTGGTTTGTAGTTCTTCTTGAAGAGATCTTTTACCTCCTTTGTTAATTGTATTCCTACATATTTTATTATCTTTGTAGCAATTGTAAACGGGAGTTGGCTCATAATTTGGCTCTCTGTTTGTCTGTTATTGGTGTATAGGAATGCTTGTGATTTCTGCACATTGATTTTGTATCCTGAGACTTTGCCAAAGTTGCTTATCAGCTTAAGGAGGTTTTGAGCTGAGACGATGGGTCTTCTAAATATATGATCATGTCATTTGCAAATAGGGACAATTTGACTTCTTCTTTTCCTAATTGAATGCTGTGGGGATTGCTCCCATTCACGGTGCTTAACTGTACCATGGCCATTTTGAGCTTGAGCCCATACACGTTTCACCTCTCACCTGGAGGCTGTTGAGCTGAGGGAAGGGATGAAGTGTTGATGCATAACTTCTGCAAAATATTTTGGCTACT
>CAUYLG010064340.1:0-22466 GCA_963573385.1 Cacajao melanocephalus | reverse complement strand
ATCCTTTGTTAGTTGTATTCCTAGGTATTTTATTCTCTTTGTAGCAATTGTGAATGGGAGTTCGTTCTTGATTTGGCTCTCTGTTAGTCTGTTATTGGTATATAGGAATGCTTGTGATTTCTGCACATTGATTTTGTATCCTGAGACTTTGCTGAAGTTGTTTGTCAGTTTCAGGAGATTTGGGGCTGCACATGTACCCCAGAACCTAAAGTATGATAAAGCAAATTATCTGTTCTATTCTAATGACAAAAATCTACTTTTAACAAAATGTTCTATAATCAAAACAATGAATTTAGATTTGAACTCACAAAATTTAAACTTTGCTAGGATCCTGAAGAAATCATGCACTCCAAGTTCTTGACTTTTTGGTAATAAAGACGAGAATTAAGTGACTTTCTTAATGACACCAAGGTAGTTAATTGATATAATTTTAATTGTTATACTGTTGTCCCTCAATAGTTGGGATATTGGTTCCAGGACCCCTGAGGTTACCAAAATCCACAAATGCTGAAGTACTTTATATACAATAGCAAAGTATTTGCACATATTGTACCTATCCTTCTGTATACTTTAAGTGATCTCTAGATTACTTGTAATATCTAATATAATGTAAATACTACATAATTAGTTATACTACATGTTTTTATTGTTTATTTTTTTGGAATATTTTTGATTCTTGGCTGGTTGAATCCATGCATATGGATTTGGCAACATGTGGAGACAATTTTACCTGTCACAACTGGTGGAGTTGCTCCTGACACGTAGTCGAGGCTAGGGATGCTGCTAAACTTCCTGCAATGCACAGGACAGCCCCACCACAAGGAAGAGCTATCCAGCCCAGAATGTCATGGTGCTGCTGTTGAGAAATGTGCTCTAAACTGCATTGTCAGTTACATGAAAATACCACAGCGGCCAAGTTGGCCTCAGTCACCACTAACTTCCTAGTGTATAAACAGACTCTTGGGAGACAAGTATTCCATAAATGTTTGTTGAATTGCTTTAACTGAATGAATAAACGAATGAATGAGAAGGATATCAAGTTTTCATTTAGTACACTAACTGTTAGAACACACAGATCTGCTTTTAAGTATAAATATAATATAGTAGTTGTCACTTAGTATTAGGGAATATCATATCACAGAACGTTTGGTCGACAAAAGTAATAAGGGAACATACATGTATTCCTGTATATACGAAAGTTTATCCCAAGATTAAGCTGGATTATGGGGAAGCAAACCTGGGCCATTGTGTTTGCTTTTCCATCTCCAGCTGAATTCCTTATATAAACACTGAATGAGGATATTACTGTCAACCTACAATGTGAACTACTGCAAGAAACAGCTCCATAAAGTAGGCAGCTATCGTGTGGGATGTTGTTGACGGTGTCTTTCAAGACATGACATGGCTCTTCTTATTAAGGATTCATGGGAAAAACTGCTATCTGGCCTTTGTTTCTGCTATGCCTCTAACTTGTTTTCAACTTAGAAATATTGTGAATTACAGAGTTGATTGTGTTTCCGTTGTGGCCTGGGCTACTGAGACACTTACATGTAAGTTCATGGCTCATTTTAAACCAAGTATATGCAGTATTATAATATCCTAATCTCACCCCTGATTATTGTATTTTTTTTTAAATTTCTCATTACTCTGCTTTTGTTTGAACTTGTTTTTCGCTCTCTTTTTTATTCTCTTTCCTTCTTTCCTCCTTCTTCCTCTTTCTAAATATGTTTTGTAAATGATGGGTTTTTACCCTTCAGAGTGGACATTTTGAGAAGTAATTTACCACATAAGTATATATGGGGTGCTTATTTTATAACAACCATGGCTTTTTGATGAAGAAATTTATAACATTCCTTGAACAGATAAGATTTTATCAAAATGGTCGTCACAAATAATGACAAACAGTATTTCCAGGAAGTTAAGGACAAGATACATTCATGGCTCTCTTTACTTGCTGTTTCTGGACCCTAGTCCCAGAAAGCAATCTAAGGGATACCTTTGGGATATCTGAGAAGAGAAAAAGTGAGAGAAGCCGTATGTCCACAGTAATCTAGTTCTCTCACAAATAATGCTGCCGATTTTTTGTCAGCACACTGTCTTACCATATCTCAGCTTGGCACACATCTTAAATCATTGTTAATCTTTTGAGGTTTTGTTAAATTCAATTGGTTTTGCTGTCCTGGGCTTATATTACACGTGGATGGGCCCTGTGCTAGTGTTTGAAGGTTCTGCTGACCTCAATTTAAAGAGTAACTACTGGTGAAAAATAATGATTTATTTTATTAAACATATTCCTTATAAAAATTAGCAGATATTGGGAACTGACCAGCAACAAACAAAAATCACTTATAATGTAGTCACTGGGAGGTAGTGACTACTGTTATCTTCATAAACTCTATCAGCCTTTTTATCCTATGCATGTATAGGAAAGGGAGAGAGAGAAGGAATGGGATATTGTACATACTCCTTTGTAAGTCTTGGTATTCTCTTGTCTGTGATGTTATTATCTTTGTGTCATTGTACCTTGTTCTCCATTGTCACTCTTAGTGGCCAGATGGTATTCTGTTGTATAAATGTATAATAGTTTATTAGCTGGGTGCGGTCGCTCACATCTTTAATCCCAGCATTTTGGGAGGCTAAGGCGGGTGGAGCACCTGAGGTCAGGAGTTCAAGACCAGCCTGACCAACATGGTGAAACCCTGTCTTTACTATAAATACAAAAAATTAGCTAGGCATGGTGGTACATGCCTGTAGTCCCAGCGACGTGGTAGGCTGAGACAGGAGAATCACTTGAACCTAGCAGGCAGAGGTTGCAGTGAGCTGAGATTGCACCACAGCACTCCAGCTTGGGTGACAGAGCAAGACTCCTTCCTCCTACCCGACAAAAAAAGATATATCATAGTTTATTAACCATCCATTATAATTGTTTCCATTATAAATGCTATTATGGCAAATGTGTATACACATGATTATGTGTATATGTTTGTAAAATGTGTACAAATGATTATGGCAGTTGTGTCTACGCATGATTTTAAGTAGCTCGATTCTATGGTCTGAAGTCAACATTCTTTAGCTTAATTTAAAATTGAGACACAAATGGAAAATTAGTTCTAATCCAGACTGATATGGCAGGGCAATTTTATAAAGTACATTTACATTAACAACAGTTAAATACTTCATCTTTATGTTTAGTCAGGGAGATAATTTTAAGTTGCTAGAGGAAATTAAACAGGGCATGTAGCCTAATTCATCTGTGTACACAGGACACATCTCTATAGGCCAGGAGAAGGAAGTCAATACTAAACCTTAATTTAAAACATTAGTTTTGTATGTTGCAGACCCAGAGTGGCGGACATGTTTTTAAAAAGTAGAATATAGGATAAATATCTTAGAGATTGAATTTCGGTGAGCAAATTGTTGGTCAAAATTAATGTGCCACTTTCAGAGCATAACAACCCGATTTTCTTTCACATAAAAGTATTAGTAGGGCCATTTTATTTTCACAAATAACTGAAAAAGATAAAAGAGATGGGGAGGGAAAGACAAACAAATGCCTATAGATTTCCCTGATTTACAGGTGGGATTCAAAAGTGCCTGCTGTGTGAAAAAGGCACCATTATGAAGAAAGTCTCCTCAGATTACTCAGTCAGAAACAATCAAAAAGAACTGGGATTGAGTACCACCTTTCAGTATTGTTGCACCACCGCGGCAAATTAAATTCATTCAGGTTGACTTCATGGTATGTGTCACTTAAAAAAACTTTCTTTTTCTTGTGTCTGCCTCTCCCCGCCACTCCCAACTGGATTGATTGCCCTGGAAACAAGGGAAGAAAAAAATGGTCTAAGTTCAGTGTTGGTAAATGGTATAGCATGTTAAAATATAATAGATGAACATTCCAGTTTATTCTGTTGCTGTCTTGGTTTTGGGGTCAGTTTTCTGCTTTGTAGAGTTTTACTACTTACGTCGTGGTATAAGAGTAAGGATGTAGAGTTGAAAAGCCCCAAAGAGGAACCCAGTACTATTAGAGCTCCTCCCAGGCTCGTCTGCAAGGGCAGGGGACCCTTGGGCCGCTGCAGTTGGTGTCAGGTGGTCCTGAGCCTCTGGACCTGGAGAGTGAGGCGGGCAGGGGTCCCAGAGTCAGAAAGGCAGAGTCGCTGGACCCCACCGGAGGGCCCAGGCTCCTCACTGCCTCAGCTGAGCTGTGGCTGCCCCAGGTGTGACAGTGACCACCCCCTCACTGTCGGGCACTGGCTCCTACCTGGCGCTGCTCGCCCTCACCAACACACACCACGAGCTATGCCTGGATGTAGAGGAGGATTGGATTTGACTGACACATGGGTTAGTTTGAATGGGTTTTAGGGCCAAGTGTTAAAAAAATTTCCTTTAAACAACCAGGAACTTAGGAAGGACCATTTCTACCCCATGATGACATTTGCAAGCAAAGGCTCTAGGAGATTTCTCCTGTTGGGGTCTTTACTACCACTGATTTGCAACAGGAGAGTGAGGTCAACACATGGGCCGTGCATTCTGGAAAGTCTGAGTCATTCTGTCTGCCCTCTGCCCTACTTTTCCAGCTTTAGTAGCCTTTTCCTGCAGTGTGATCATTAGAATCTCATATCCTCACCGAAGAGTGGGCTCTGTGGTGCTGGCCATGGCATCAAAACAGCTCCCATTGTCCTGCCTCTCTATCCATACCAATACTCTCAGAGAGACCTACTGGCCTTTTACAGCGTTCGCTAATAAGAGCATAGAATAGATGTTCACTTTTTTTGGATGGCACTAAAATGCACTGTGTAAACTGGGCATGTTGTGAAGGGACTTAGCTGTCACACTAATTTTTAAATTACCTTTCTGCACATTATTCTCTTTACAGGAAGACCCAGGGAGTCTGGAAAGAATATCAAGCCATTCAGACTTTGCTGACCAGGAAAATCTATGTTAAATACAAAACTGAAAAACAAGTTTCTTCATCATGTCTTTCTGACCTGTAGTTGACTCACCCTTTTCTTCAATGAGTCTAAAATGCAGGGAAATTGCCTGAAGGCCAGTGTTTGAAGACTGTGCTGTGTGTGTCTCTTTATATGCTTACTGTCTGTGTATATGCTATCTGTCCTGGGGCCTGAGGGCAGGACCAGGCCTTCCTGCACCTCAGAGTTCCCAGCTTCTGTTGCAAAACAGGTACACAAAGCCTCCTTTAACTTGCCTGCCATGAGCGGTAAGATGAAACGTGCCCACTGATGAGTAACAGATCTGTCCCCTAAGACGCCTTTCCTTAGAACATGGCATTTGTTGACTCTGGGTGAAGCTTTTAGCATTTTCAGTCTGTAAGAAGATTTGGCCAGTAGCCCTTCTGTTGATTGTCATACTCCCTAGCCAGAAATGTCGATTACCAGTTTTCTTTCTTCATCTGTTCATTAAGCCTTTTGTATATTTTCACTCTGATTCTTAGGAATTAGTGATGACGTGTGTCATTTTCATATCATTGAACTTCCTTAAACGAATAAGAACACAATCGTTAAACAATTTTTTACTGTGTAGCGTTTCAAATATTTGAGGATAGTTTTGTTTTAACTGTAAGCAAGTGAAATAGGCAAATTTATAGTACTGTTTAGCTCCTCTAGCTATAGAAATAAAAGTGAGGGCAGTTATGTATAAGTGAAATAGGTCTACAAGCAGCTTATTTCCAAAAAGCTTAATATGGGCGATCATGTTATCTTTTAATGACTTGTTAGAGGTAATAAAATTGGTTGATGTGGGTTTCCCATCTCTTGGTGCATCTGGGAATGATGACTCCATGGGGAATCTTTTCCCATCTTTTAGGGTAATGAGGAAAAGAGGAGTCAGGAGGAAGGCAGAAAGCAAAGGACTGGGAACCTGGGAAACCAGCAGACCACGTGGCCCCTTTGTGAACTGTTATGCCTAGGTTGTCCTATGAGAGAACGGCTGGAGCCGTCGTGCTGTTAGAATGAGAGCTGTACTGCCAAAGTGCCTGTGTGAGTTTTCTCCAAGCTCCTGCCAGTTCTTCGTCTGGGCTCTTTGTCCTGGGAGGAGCCCTTTCCACACAGGGTCCATTTTGTGTCCTGGTTGACTTGCCTGGTCTGTGGTTCTCCTTACCCAGCGAGCTTTCAGACAGCTTTCCCCTATTAAGAGTGGAGCAGGGTCTCACTAGAATCTCTGTGTGGTTAGCAGCCCGAGGGGCCCAAAATGGGCTTGTCCGGGAAACCTACATTATCTGTTTTTGAAGAGTTTCAGAACTACCCTCTGACTGAGACCTGCCTTCTAAGAAAGATCTCAAGATCAAACAGGGATCTGATTAGTGGGGATGCCTGAATCCACCTCCCCTCACGGAGTCCTCTGTGTGTGTCAGCATTTTTATTAGGCACTCCACAAGTATTTTTTCACTTAGTCTCATTACCTCTTGAGGGACTATTATTTTCTTTCTTTCTTTTATTATTATTTTTTTAATGAGAGAGCCCATGCCTAGAAAGGATACATCATCTGCCCATGGTCCTTGAGCTGGGATAGGAAGTCAGGCTTTCTTGGGTCTACAACCCTGTACTTTCTCCTACTGGTTGTGCTGACCATATTTCCTAGTGGTCCCTTGAAACTGTTGCCTCCCCATCAACTTACTGTAGCTCTGTCTTCCCCCCCGTGCTCACTCAACAAGACCCCAACCCTGGATTTACCTTTCTGTTCCCAAACAGAGGCAACCAGTATTTAAAGGGGGCAAAAACCCCTAAACTATAAATCCATGCAGATTAACATCACTACAATTCCTTGTCCCCTCCCTCCTCTCTCAGTTGAGCACCCTGCATCACCCATTCATTCTTGTAGACATCATTGGTCAGCTCCCACTCTCGCCTGGCACAGAGGAGTTCCAAACCATCCCTTCTCTGCTGCAGCCTCTTCTCTGCCTCTTATCTTAGCAGAGCTTCAAACTTCTTGGAGAAATTGAGGCCATCAGAAAATTTTATCCACCTTATTTACAAGATGGTTTATGGCCACATCAATCTTTGCCTTCTCACCAGTTTGAGTATTAACCCTCTATCATCCTTTTCAAGGTCCAACCTGTTACCTCAATCCTTTGAAGCCCCTAACTGCCTTCTGTTTTCTCTGGGACTTTGCTCCGTTAATCAGACTTCCTCAACTACTCTATCTTTATTCTCTCACTCTTTTCAGAGTTTCTCAGTCTAAAAACATACTCATACTTTAACAAGTCTAAACCCCAAACCAAACAAAAAGGCCTAAGTCTCTTCTAGCTACTGTCAAGTCTCTGTTGTCTTTTCCCCCAAAACCCAGAAGAATAATCCTGACTGCTGGTCTTCAATATCTTTTCCCATTCTTTCTCCCATAATATTTGGCTTTTGTTTTTACCACTGCACTAACTGGGACCAAACTAGACAAAAAGAAACTACTTCAATTATTTGCAAATAAAATATAATGCAGGGAAATTGATTTGTATAGGAGGTGGAGGAACTGAGAAACCAAACAGAGGATGGTGAGGTGTGTTAGTCTGTTCTTGAACGGCTGTAAAGAACTACCTGAGACTGGATAATTTATAAAGAAAAGAGGTTTAATCGGCTCATGGTTCTGCGGGGTGTATAGGCTTCTGCTTCTGGGGAGGCCTCAGGAAACTTAAAATTATGATGAAGGCAAAGGTGAAGCAGACACATATTCATATGGCCAGCAGAAGAGAGAGCATGAAGCAGGAGGTGCTATACACTTTTGAACAACAAGATCTCATGAGAATTCTATCCTGAGACAGCGCTAGGGTGATAGTGCTAACCCATTAGAAAAATCTTCCATATTCCAGTCACTTCCCACCAGGCTCCACCTTCAACACTGAGAATTATAATTCAATTTAAGGTCTGGGTGGGGACACAAATCCAAACCATATCATGAGGTATCCCAGAGATAGTGATAGCTGGAAGCTATTACACCTAAAATGGAGAGACAAGGTGGAAATGGAATTATCACACACTGGGTCTGGGATCACCAACAAAGACTAGGACCTTGGATTGGCTGTCCTGCCAGTGGGATCTGAAGCCACAGAAGGGATTTGGGCCAGGAAACTGCAGACATGCCATTCAGGGAGAGAGCAGAAGCAGAAATACCTGGCCTCTCTGCTCCCTTCACCCATGCCTCCTAGATGGAAACCAGCTGACACCAGACCCTGGGAAGTGTATTCTGCAGGGCTAGCCACCAGGGATGCAGAATGAGAGGAAGGGTAGGAATGAATTTGAGGGCTAAAAAACCCAGGACCAGCACATCATGTAAGGACAATGATGACTTCCTGGGTGCCAAAACCAGTGGGATTTTAGTTTTTCTATTAGTGGATCTCTCTGAATTACACTGTTGATTACTTTCTCCTTGGAACTCTCTTTTTTTGGCATCGGAGAGACAGTGTGCTCACTCCACTCTATCCATTCTTTCTGTTATCTTTAGAGACTTCTCCTTCCATATCCTCATACCTACATCTTAAATACTGATGTCCTCCAGAGTCAATTCTTCATCCTCAAGGTATTAACTCCCATGTAGATTCTAGTAACTTTCAAATGTTTCTCTAGCTCAGACCTTTCTCTTGAAATTTGGGCCTGTGTTGCCCAATTTGTGCCTAACTCATGATCTTTTCCCTCAAATTTCCATTTCATTCTTCTTTGTTTCTACCTTTCTCCATGGTGCTACTACCCATCTGGCAGGAATTGAGAATAGCCTGAGATTGTATTCTAATTGTCAGCTAACAAATTTGCCTACCGCAGTTTCATAGATGCTGACACAAGTCTCCTGGGTCGGAGATAAGGAACTTTCTTATTCATGGCAGAACAAGTATTGTAAGCTTCATAATGGTGTTCGTTTCCCTTGCTCCCCGAGTCCCACGGAGACACCGCTTCAGCTGGGGACTGTACATGTGTGAGTTGGCATCACTGTGGAGGAACATCTCCATGGATGGATGAAAAAGTGAGAGGGAGTGGTGGGTAGCACAGAAAGAAGGCAGATAGAACAAGGCACAGCTGATGGAGAGGCAGCCAGTCCACACAGTTTTGCTTTTCAGCATTCAGAAATGATTGTTCTATATTGCTTCTGGACTTTTGGATATTTAAAAGTAATTCTTATATTTTAATCTTTTTTATTTTCAAAAGTCTTATGTTTCTTGTAGCATAAAACCACCCTAAGTCCCAACAATAGTGACTTTTATGAAATTGCTTTAGGTTTTATAGAAATCTATTTCAGTTTGTTAGTTATAAAGCATATTACCTAGATTTTTATTGATCTAAGCATTTGGATTGTATATATGAGGTACAGCATTGAGATCAGGTTCCTGAAGAATTGTTTATTATTTTTTAGATGGAGTCTTTCTCTGTTGCCCAGCAAATTTAGTATTAAAAGACAGAAAAAATTGCAGATTGTTGTCTCGTTGAAAACAGTATTTAAAAGAGAAGTATTTTTTAAGCTCAATGTATGTTCTTAAATCCTGGTTATCTTAGTTGATCCTGTCCTTAGAGACAGGTGTTCATAGCTTCAAGTTCCTTGTGAGTTGGTTCATTTGGGGCCATGCTGAGACGCTATTTTGACAATGTATAGTATTGGTCACCAAGGAGACTTTGAAAACCCACAATGGATTAAAAACAAGTCATTATCATTTCTTAAAAAATATTGAAGGAATCCTTTTGATAGTGGTAGTTTGAGCCATAAAAAATGATAGTACATTATCTTCTATGGTTTTCATAATGGGCTGTGGGTTTATTTCTTTCATTTGTTTGTCCTTAAAATTTGCTGTCACATAAAGCCAGATCATTTGGAGACTGTTGAATCCCCCTAGGTGTTTTACCTGCAGTTAAGGTGTTACCTGTATGCATGTAGTATATTGGGTTAGAACACACAAGCACAAGTGCTAGGACTGCCTCAAGTGTGGCCAGGCAAGATACTTAAAACAATACCTAGTCTGTTTTCATTTGGGTATAAAAATAAAATTCTTCATTAAGAAAATTTAAATACTTAACAGTTTATTATAATTAGAAATTCAGAGATACTATGTAGTTCCAGCCAAGAATTAAAGAAACACAAATATTATGGTACAAATCAGTAATCACTTTGAGTGTCAAGCTTGGATCCTAGCCACAGATTCTTACCAGATACTTAACGTTCTCCCTCTACTGTAATTACTACTTTGTAGTTTTACTGCTGGTTGGCTTTTCTTTTTTTTTTTTTCTTTTTTCTTTTTTTTTTTTTGATGGTGTCTTGCGCGGTAGCCCAGCCTGGAATGCAGTGGTGCAGTCTCGGCTCACTGCAACCTCCGCCTCCCAGGTCCCTGTTCAAGCAATTCTCCTACCTCAGCCTCCCAAGTAGCTGGGATTACAGGCACAAGCCACCATGCCCAGCTAATTTTTGTATTTTTTAGTAGAGATCGGATTTCGCCATGTTGGCCAGTCTGGTCTTGAACTCCTGACTTTGTGATCTGCCTGCCTCGGCCTCCCAAAGTGCTGGGATTACAGGCATGAGCCACCACGCCTGGCCACGTGGTTGGCTTTTTAATGCTATTTATTGCTGTTATCAGTTAACAAGTCTCTTTATGGCTAAGAAAGAATTGCTATCTATAGCAAGTGGCTTCTCCTCTCTTTTTTCCCCATCCATAAAGCTAAAATTATGAATGCTGTGATTATCCTTTTTTTAGCCAATGACCATATACATTAGTATATTCTTCTAACATCCTCTTTGTTGTTCACCAATATTTAATTAATGTTGAATAACATATTCATATAGCTCTTGGAGTTTCTTAACTATACTTTCTTTCTGTTTACTGAGTCTGCTGTATTTTAAAAAGAGATATCCATCCATCCATCCAGACAGACAGACTTCTAAGGGAGTATATTTTTAATCTGAAAGTTTTGAAATACAAGTTGAACTTAAGTAAAATAGTAGCTTCTTCATGACAAATTAACTATTTGCCCCATACTTTCAAGCAAAGTGTGACACTAAATATTTAATAATTCAAAACTTTAAAATGACATGCTTATAAAGAGTATTTTTTAAGTAACAAATCTGATACTCCTCAATGTAATAGGAAGGTGAGTAGAATGCAAACATAAATGTAACACTTTTCTTATGTAAATGACAGATTGGCCTTTGATTTGAAGGAGGAAATAATTGTAAATTTATAGTCTTTGAAATCAGTAGATATAAGTGATTTAAGAGGGAAATTAACAGCAAAATGATTTTTACAAAGGCAAGGAACATTTTAAAAAGGAAAATTTGGTCAGTCCTCAAAAGGTAAAAGAATTTAGCTCAGAGCAGCAGGAGTAGCAAAGAAATGGATGTGTCAGACAATTGTACCTGGCATATGGCAACAGAATAATGTTCAATTGCTTGCCATGAAAGTCAGAAAATATATCTGTCCTTGAAGAGAATATTGATTAAGTGAAGGTATTTAATGCTATAATTTGAACTGAATAGTTCTTTTCCTCTCTAAACATACCAGTATTGCTTTAAAAAAAATCTCATTAAACGGATCAATACAGATTCTAATAAGTTAAAAACAGCTTCTGTGCTTGGAATTTTTATAGCTACATCTAACCAGTGCTATTGGTTACAATATAGTGTAAGTAATTGTTTAGCAAAATCTATCATTACCTCTAGAAGGATGTATAATTAATATGCATAATATGTAAAGTACATATTATGAATTGGCATGCATGATATATGAAAACACATGTGGACTCTATTATCTAGGGCATGTTAAAATTTTTTTACCGCCAAAAGATTCCTCAGGAAACTGCATTTCATAATTCATTTATGTTCAAGACAAAAGAGCATTTGTCTTTAGATAACATATTTATGTTTATGATCTAGCACCAAACTAGCTTTTTTCCAGTGGACTCAGCTCCAGCAGAATGATCTTACCTGCATGTCACAGCCACTTTACTTCCTCATCTAGGGGCATCCTGTGGATATGTGTCTGAGTTCTCCCCAGAGAGAAAGATGGGGTTGCCTTGGCCAATGGCTTTTCCTGTTGCCAGCTAATCCCTGGTTATTTGTGGATCCAAAAAAGAGCAATTGGAGAAATGGAATCCTTCCAATTCTTGAGCCTGGTGCTATTCATCATTTCCTAAAACTATTTAATACTTAGCACCCAGAAAATTGTCCATTAAATTATGACAGAAAAGTAATTCCATACCCTCTCTTTCCAGCCACTTTAGCCCTGGATTTAGTCATTGGCACTGTGGAACATAAAATCAGATAGTCTAGCACACATGAAAAAAAAAAGCATTTCTGTGAAGATGACTTTTCTTGTCACTTCTCTAAATGGACATTTCTAAATGTGATGAGGAATCTCTATGGCTGGCAATTCAAGTAAATATAAAAATAAGAACAACATAAGTTAATTTTTTCTACCTCCATTTATGTCGTTCAAAAATTCTGTGAAAATTACTGGATTTAAAATCACAATATCTTAGTCTATTTGGGCTGCTATGACAAAATACCATAAACTGGGTGGCTTGCAAACAACAGAAATTTCTTTCTCATAGTTCTGGAGGCTGGGAAGTTCAAGATCAAGGCACCAGCAAAGTCAGTGTCTGGTGTGAGCCTGCTTCCTTGATGACTATCTTTTCTTTGTAACCTCACATGATGGAAGGGGTGGGGATCTCTCTGCAGTCTCTTTTATAAGGTCACTAATCCCACTCTTGAGGGCTTTACCATAATGACCTAATCACCCAGACTAAAGTGCAGTGGTGCCATCTTGGCTCACTGCAACCTCTGCCTTTTTGGTTCAAGTGATTCTCATGCCTTAGCACACTGTATTAGTCCATTTTCACACTGCTTATAAAAACATACCTGAGACCAGGCAATTTACCAAAAAAAGAGGTTTAATGGACTTACAGTTCCATATGCTGGGGAGGGCGCACAATCATGGAAGGAGGTGAAAGGCATATCTCCCATGGCAGCAGACAAGAGAAGAGAACTTGTGAGGGGGAAACTCTCCTTTTTAAGACTATCAGATCTTGTGAGATTTGTTCACTATTATGAGACTAGCATGGGAAAAACCTGCCCCCATGATTCAATTACCTCCCACCAAGTCCCTCCCACAACATGTGGGAATTAAAGATGAGATTTGAGTGGGGACACAGCCAAACTATATCACTTCCTGAGTAGCTGGGATTATAGGCATGCATCACCACACCCAGCTAATTTTTGTGTTTTTTAGTAGAGACAGGGTTTCACCAGCCTGTTCACCAGGCTCATCTTGAACTCCTGGGCTCAAGTGATCCTGCCACCTCAGCTTTCCAAAGTGCTGGAATTACAGGCATGAGCCACCACAGCTGGCCTTCAATTTTCATTTTCTGACCCCCAGGAAAAAAAAGGGATTCTTATACTTTTCAGAGCTTTTGGTTCACTTCCTCTGTGTGTCAATGTCAGATCTTTTACTTATAGGCTGTTATGTTCACCATTTTAATGAGCTTATGTTTATATTTGTAACATAGGTTAAAGAAAAATTTAGAATAAATACTTAAAAGTTATCTGGTCAGAATGTGTCTTTTAAAAGCATGCTCACACCAGTAGAGGAAAATAACTTTTGCCTTTGATTTTCCTACACTACAGGAAAGCTAGTAAGTCTGAAAATATTTCCTACCCCATTTCCTGGGAAAGTAATAGAAAACCATTGATTTGACTTAATAACAGCAATTGGTATACATAATATATACACGATTAAAAAAATCAAACCTTACTGAGATATAGTTTTTGTGTTATAAAATAAACCCATTACAAATGGATGAAAACTGTAGAGATATCTAGAGTAACTTAAAGCAACAGGTTTGTGTGACTCTCTAAGGTTCTCATACTATGTCACCACACATGTCGGGTGGGGGATAAGAAATAGTTGTCCTAAATTATGAATTCAAGAATTTTGAAAAACCAAAAGAAGTAAAATACAAATTGAGAGTTATTTAGATTTTGTAATCCTCATCCTCAGATTTTCGCCACATACTCTGCCATCCTGGCTATGGCACATCATTTGAGTATGAATGGCTGGGTCAGCTAAGAATGCTGCTTGTACAGTAGAACTAGCGGAGTAGCCCAAGATGGTTGTGCCAGTTCATGGATGTTAAAACCAGTTTGCATATAAAACAAGAAACTATAACTAATTAACACCAGGCAGGTGGTCTTGATGGAAATTTGAAATCCAAACTGGGTCAGCAGGGAATACAGACTTGGCAGACAAAACTGTAACTGAAATCATTCCCCAAGACCCGCCAAGTGAGCCTTCAGCCAACTGCCCTTATGAAAAAGCTTCCTGTGCCAGTCATTTCTGGGAAAATTGAGCCAAGGACAAATGACTGTAGTTCTTAAAATGAGTATGATTACATTAAGATTTCAGGGCATTAAGATTTATAAGAGCTGAAGTAGGATCAGCATGGATGCTGTTCCATGCACATTTATTAATAGCAAGGAGGCCCATGGGGAGGGATTGGCTGAGCTCGCAACAAAAGAATGGGTAGAAGGTTTGCTGGAACAAGTTGGAGTTGAGAGAGGGAAATATTTAGACCCCTATGGAGAGTCAGAGCAAAATCAGATACCAATAAGGATAGAACTATCTGGAGTAACAGCCAGAATAGCTGTAGCGTTGGGAATAAAAAATAAGTTTTACTGCTAGATGATTGCCAAGAGAATGAAGGCTGAGAGGGTGAGACGATGAAATAGAGCGATAGAGAGAAGGGAGTTGTCTGAGGTGTGATTTCTATCACGGTGCATGATGAGATGACTCAGCAATATACCTCTGCTTTTCTTGCTCTTCCTCCCCAAAGGGGCACGTAAAATGGTGGGATGTCAGTCCTAGATGGGCCCTTAGAGATGATCTGGTTCACAGCCCTCATTTTACAGCTGAAGAAGCTGCAGCCTTGAGGGGAAGTGCCTCACCAAAGGCCACACAGTGAATTCTTTAGCAGAGCAGTCGGGAAACCTGAGTCTTGACTCTTTCCATTTGTTGCCCTTTCTACCTCAGGACCAGCAAACGCAATTTTTTCTGTTGACACATTCACCCACTTTATGCGTGTTTAAATTGAAAGATGAACAGAGGTTCTGAAGAAAACTGGAGCAATCTGAACAACAGCTGGATAATTTCACATGAATGGATAAGAATATGAAATCAGTAGGTTTTAAGTAGTTAGCACTGTTCTGAACTGAACATGAGCTTATTGGAAAATGGCTTTCTTTCAGGAAGATTTTACTTTTTCCACTTATTAAAAATCAGTCCACTTATAAGAACTGGAAAGTACAAGACTGAAATAAGTAACACATAATCCTATTGAGAAATAACCATGGCTAATATTTTGATATTTTCTTCCAGGTTTTTCTAAGCATATTGTGTTTTATAAAAATTAAATCAGGCTAGGCATGGTGGCTCACACCTGTAATCCCAGCACTTTGGGAGGCCGAGGCAGGTGGATCACAAGGTCAAGAGTTCAAAACCAGACTGGCCAACATGGTGAAACCCTGTCTCTACTGAAAAAAAAAAATACAAAAATTAGTTGGGCATGGTGGCTTGTGCCTGTAATCCCAGCTACTTGGGAGGCTGAGGTAGGAGAATTTCTTGAACCAGGAGGCAGAGGTTGATTTTTGATTTTAAAAAATCAACCTTACTGAGATATAATTTTCATATTATAAAACCCATTTTTAGGGACTACTTGGATGAGTTCTGGGAAGTACAATTTTAAAACTCTCAGCTATTCATGTCTCCAAGAACAACCCCTTGCCTGTTTTGCTCCAGAGTTCCACCTGTCCCAAGATTCTTCATGTTTTCTGGTCTCTTTATTAGGAATCCTAAGACAGCTTATCAGAAGACAGCTTTGCCCCCTAAAAGAGTCTTTCTCTCTCTTACACACCCTGTAGAAATCATTTGGATCTTTTCAGTATTCGATCTTTCCATTTATGGACCTGGTATGTTTCACTATGGTTTTATTTCTTTTTTTCCAGAGACAACCATTTTTTTAAATTTCCTTTTAACTCCTACATCCTAGACTCATTGTTGCTATCTTCTGAGTCACAATCCTCATCTTAATACCATTTCGAGTTCCTGCCCAGAATAATACTAATACTGCTGCTGATGATATTTAGGATATAGTGCTTGTAATATATCACATCACTTAATTCCTCTAGCAACGTTGTAAGGTGGGCCTTGCTGTTCTCAGAGTTGAGAACATTATTGCTGGCAGTAGTTATACATATTTCTTCCTTGTTTTCTTAATCAATGTATATATTAAATATTTTTATTTGCTTCTTTTGCTTATACCCTTATCTAGCATGAAATTTATTAATTCTGAATTTTATATCACAGTTTTTAATAGGCTATCAAAAGAGCAGCACGAAAGAGAAAGACAGGGCCAGACACAGTGGCTTATGCCTGTAATCCCAGCACTTTAGGAGGCCAAGGTGGGAGGATCGCTTGAACCGAGTTTGAGACCAGCCTGGGCAACATAGTGAGATCCCATCTCTGAAAAATAAATATAAACAAAATAATTTAAAACTAAAAAAAATTTAATGTTTTTATTTAAAAATGAACATACATACATTTACTTTCCTCTTTTATCCTTTTTCTTGTTTTTTGAGAGGGAGTCTTGCTCTGTCACCCAGGCTGGAGTATAGTGGGGCGATCTCGGCTCACTGCAACCTCCGCCTCCTGGGTTCAAACGATTCTTCTGCCTAAGCTTCCTGAGTATCTGAGAATACAGGTGTGCACCATCACGCTCAGATAATTTTTAAAATTTTTTTTGTATTTTTAGTAGTGTTTGGTTTCTTCATTTTGGCCAGGCTGGTTGAAACTCTTGACCTCAAGTGATCCACCCACCTCTGCCTCCCAAAGTGCTGGGATTACAGGCATGAGCCACTGCGCCCGGCCAAGGCTGGTTATTTAAATGTTCAGGGAGTTGATTTCAACTTATCAGATGCAGTGACCACCCCCCACCCCTTGGAAGAAAGGTACATGACGTCACATCTGCCATCTTGAAGTAAGATTCACTGAAACTCTAAGGGAAAGCCGTTTACAATGAAACAACATCTGAATTTAGATGTCTGAACATTTAACAAATTTCTGAATTTAAATGTCTGAACATGACTATGTGAAAGATCTTAATTTAAGAGTCAAATGTTTGCGTGGTTCTAGGGTCTTTCAATGCTGCAGCTACAAACATGGACTGAATAGATGTGTTATCCTGGTGGTATAGCTTTCATGAGGAGTGATGCAACTAATGATGTGGTTTTCTGATACAGTGAGCGATTCTTGGTGGACTTCAGAACAAAAATTACAATCTTTCCTTTATTTGCATGGCGGTTGCATTTCAGAAAAACATACTATCATATTTTAAAACAATGCAAAAGAACTTTCTGCTCAGTGTAAAATTGAGTTAAGTTCTAGGCTCAGAAAATTAAAATGTTTTGGTAAGTCCCAGAGAGCAAAGAATGTTACTCACCCATACCATCTGAAACGGTGCTTAGCACACAGTAGATATTTGGTAAGTATTGTATGAGTTAGTTTTTCATCTGTGAAAATGGACAGAACATTTGAAAATTGTGCAGGATGAGGTATGATTATCCATTGTGCTGGACTACTCGAGACACCGCAGGAGGGCTGGCGTCTGCTCACTGAAGCTGGTACTGCTCCTAATTACTGTGAGAACCCAAAAGCCACCATCACAAATTTTCAAATTGCCCCTTTGGGTGGTACTATTTAGAACCAGAGAATTAAGCAATGATGTGGGTACTGTCTGCCATTAGATTCTGGGGAAAACCCACTCACAGAAATGATGCCTTAGTCAGTGGAGATGCAGCTGACCTTTAAAGCAGGGGCTGCCTGCTTTAAAGTAGGTGGAAAGGGAGGTGGGATGCAGTGTACAGCCACTGTCAGCTCACCAGGAACTTTGTATTAATTAGAGAAAGTTACCTGCTCTGGGAAGACCAGTTAGAAAAAGGGCACTGGCTGGAAGCTGATAAAGCCCATGGCTGGATTTCAGCCTCCTCTCTGGATCACTTGGCCCAAGTGCCTTTTTGCAGGACTCAACTTGCATATAACTTTGCATGGTTACCAGCTAAGACAGAACCAAGTGCTAAGATTAAAAGATAAATTCCAGACTGATCAGGTGGGTGAATGGCTCAGGATGACCTAGACAGCTTTCTATTTTTCTAGGGAGGTTAATCTTAGTCTGGATGAGACAAATTATGAGTAGAAAGGGGAGTAAGTAATGAATAAACAAATGAAATTAAGTACAGTCACATACCACATAATGACATTTTAGTAAACAAAGGACCACATAGATGTTAGCGGTCCTGTAAGATTATGACAGAGCTGAAAAATTGCTATCACCTAATGACGTTGTAGCCTTCATAACATAGTGGCATGACACATAACTCATGTGTTGGTGGTAATGCTGCTGTAAAAATATCTATACTGCTAGTCATATGAAAGTATTGCACGTACAATTATATACAGCAAAAAAAAGTGATCATAATACATGACTATCATGGCTTATGTATTTACTTTTTATAAATATTTAAGAGTATACTCCTACATATATATACACATATGTACATAACTTTATTTTACATATATGAAAACACACATGCATGTACATGTATATGTACATACATATACATATAAAGTAAATTTAACTGTAGAACAGCCTCAGGCAGGTCCTTCAGGAGGTATCCAGAAGGCATTGTCATCATAGGAGATGATGGCTCCATGTGTATTATTGCCCCTGTTAACCTTCCAGCGGGACAAGATGCAAAAGTGGAAGACCATGATATTGATGATCCTAGCCTTGTGTAGGCCTGGGTTAATGTGTCTGTGTCTTTGCTTTTTAGAAAAAAATCTAAAAAAAAAATTATTTAATAGAAAAGAGCTTACAGAAGGATATAAAGAAAATATTTTTTGTACAGCTGTAAAATGTGTAGTTTAACCTGCGTATTATTACAAAAGTATCAAAGTTCTAAAAATGTTGAAGTTCATAAAGTGAGAAAGTTGCGGTGAGCTGTTTATTATTAAAGAAAATTGATAAATGTCATATAGCTGAAGTATATTGTGTTTATGAAGTCTACAGTTCATTGACTTACCCAGAGCAACTGCCAGTCCTGCAAGCTCTATTCGTAGTGAGTACCTTACACAGGTGTAACATTTTAAATTTTTTCTCTTTTTTTACTGTACCTTTTCTAAGTTTAGACAAGTTTAGATATACAAATATTATTGTCTTACAGTTGCCAACTGTGTTCAGTACAGTAACATGCTGTGTAGGTTTACAGCCTGGAAGCAATAGGATATACCAACTAGCTTAGATGTGTGGTGTAGGAGGCTGTACCATCTAGGTTTGTGTAAGTACACTCTACAGTGTTTTCACACTGATGAAACTGCCCAATGACGCATTTCTCAGAATGTATCCTTGTTGCTAAGCAGCACATGATTATTCATGAAAAGAGAATAATGAATTCCAGTAATGAGTTTAGGGAATCTCCTTCCCCATACTTTGTGTAGTAAAATTGGGTAATACGGGTGGCTCATACTAGGTGCATTTTCCTGTGGAGGTTTAGAACTTTAATAATCAGTACATTTGGGGACAATGAAGTCTTGAGGTGTTTGTCAGAATTCTACTAGTTAAATACACATTTAATTGACCTGTGCAGGGAAATCTATTTACTGGTTTCTTATGACTGCATATGTTTTTGTGGGAACAGATATTCTTGTTGACTATCCAGGAATTCTGCCTCTCAGGATCAAAGGGCCTTCCTGGTGAGAATGAAACCAGAGAAGGTCTTGAAGGACATTTCCTTAATGCTGTGATAGGACTCATTGACCTATCCTGCCTTATGCCAAAGCACGCACATTTCTGCCATTGACTGCTCATGTCCACAAGATTTTTTTACATCTGTACCTCGTTGGACAAATATAGAGAACTATCAACAGATTCTTATTCTTCATCTCTGGCTGGTTAAGGCCCTGAATGGAATTTTCATTCCATAGCCAATATGTTTTATTTTTCAATGGCTTCATTGAAGGGGATAATTCTCCTTTCATAGATGGGCCACAAGGAAGCATTCCAGGCCTTCCAGGAGGCTTTTTTTTTTTTTTTGAGATAGAGTCTTGCCTTGATGCCCAGGCTGGAGTGTAATGGCATGATCTCACCTCACTGCAACCTCCGCCTCCTGGGTTCAAGTGATTCTCCTGCTTCAGCCTCTCAAGTAGCTGGGATTACAGGCATTTGCCACCACACCCAGCTAATTTTTTTGTATCTTTAGTAGAGATGGGGTTTCACCATGTTAGCCAGGCTGATCTTGAACTCCTGACCTCAAGTGATCCACCCGCCTCAGCCTCCCAAAGTGCTGGGATTACAGGTGTGAGCCACTACACCCGGCCCAGGAGGCTTTCTTATAAACATGTGTAGGGTGGGTGCATGGTGAAGATAGGCTAACTTATGTTGTGTAACAAATAACATCAAAATGACATCTAATGTAAAATAAATAAACCTTAATGGCTTAACAGAACAAAAGCTTATTTCTGCAGATCCAGTCTGATTCTCCAGGGTGGTAATAGTTTAGAAATGTGGGTTACTTCTATGTTTTGGCACTTCTGGCATTTCCATCTCAATGTGTCCTTCCTTGATCACCAAGTCTATTAGTCCATTCTCGCATTGCTATAAAGAACTGCTAAGAATGAGTAATTTATAAAGAAAAGAGGCTTAATTGACTCACAGTTGCACAGGCTGTACAGGAAGTGTGGCTGGGTGGCTGCAGTAAACTTATAATCATGGTAGAAGATGAAGAGGAAGCGGACATAGATGGCCAGAGAAAGAGAAGGGGAGGGTGCTACACACTTTCAAACAGCCAGGTCTCATGAAAACTCACTATCACAAGAAGAGCAAGGGGCATGTCCACCCCCATTATCCAGTCACCTTCCACTAGACCCTTCCTTCAACACTAAGGATTATAATTCAGCATGAGACTTGTTTATTACTAAGACATGGAAAGAGAGTTATGGAATGTCTTCACTCAGCACCTTAATGCTTTGGCCCAGAAATACGATATATAACTTTCATTTAAAACAGATTGGTTAGGACTGGGTATGGTGGCTTAGACCTGTAATGCCAACACTTTGGGAAGCTGAGACAGGAGGATCTCTTGAGCCTAGTAGTTTGAGACAAGCCTGGGCAACGTCGTGAGACCCCATCTCTACAAAAACAAACAAAATTAGCTGAATGTGGTGGCTTGCACCTGTAGTCTCCAAATATTTGGAAGGCTGAGGTGGGAAGATTGCTTGAGCCCAGGAGGCCGAGTCTGCAGTGAACTGGCGATTGTACCCCTGCATCCCAACCTCGGTGACAGAGTGAGACCCTGTCTTGTTTATTATTATTATTATTATTAAATTGGAGAGAATTGTCCTCTTATGTCTAGGAGAGGAGAGTTAGATATGAATGAGTGGCAGTACTAAAGTACTGCATAGCACATGTACCATCCATGCCACGGAAGGTGTATTAGTTTGCTAAGGGTGCCATAACAACATACCACAAATTGTATGGGTTAAAAAATCTAAATTTATTTTCTTGTGGTTCTGGAGGCTGGAAGTCCAAGATCAAGGTGTTGGCAGGTTTGGATTCTTCTATGGCCTCTGTTCTTGGCTGGCAGATGACCACCTCCTCCTTGTGCCTTCACATGTCTTTTCCTGTGCGTGCATGCATCCCTGGTGCTCATGTGTCCAAGTTTGCTCTGATAAAGATGCCAGTCAGATTGCATTAAGGAACACTTTAATGGCCTCATTGTAACTTCATCGCCTTTTTAAAGGCTCCCATCCCCAAATACAGTCACATTTTTATGTACTTGGGGTTACAGCTTCAACATACGAGTTTTGGTGGAAGCACAACTCAGCCCATCACAGCAGGCGAGTTTAAGGCCGTGTCTGCAGGCAGCAAGGCCCACCTCTGCTATTGAGAATCTCTCTAATGTTTCAGGCACAACTCTGAGTTTTAGCTTTTCTGTAATCTTCAATTCATCATCTTTTTTATAAGTTGCAGGGCACAGCTGACCTTTGAGCTTGTCCTCATTTGTCCAAGTGGGATAATGTGATTTCTTCATCATGCTATTTGATGATGGCTGGCAGCAGCCAAAAGGTACTAAGAAATAACCCAGATGTAGGCCATCGCCATGTTTTTCAAGACCATGGGGGAGTTTTGGCAAAAACTGAAGACAGGGAAACATTGTCTCTCGTGTCTTCTTGCTTCTCCCACCAGCAACCTTTTCCAGTTGTTTTGTGTGTCTCTCCTCTGCTGTTCCAAAAGTAGACTTTGTTCTGGTCCCTCCTATACAAAGATTTGTGTGTGTGTGTGTGTGTGTGTGTGTGTGTGTGTGTGGAGTATGTAAAATGGAACATATTTGAAATTATACACAACACATGTTATGGAGAAAGCTGTGCAGTCTTGGGGATGGGGTGGGGG